>JAMKCH010000888.1:0-40970 GCA_023653785.1 Ophioderma brevispina | reverse complement strand
GAGAGCATATACTCTGCAGATTTCAGAAACAATACAATTGGCTTCATCATACAGGGTGACTCATAAATATACAGGGTGTAACAAGCAAATAAGTACGAAAAGGTATTCAGTTTATGGGTGTCACCCCTAAACATACAGTGATGATACAATATTTTGGCACTTGTTTAATATTAATTAACAAAATTGCCCACCAAGCCATGTACAACTTTTATCGGACAAATACTTCCATTACACAGATACAGGGTGGTCCAAAATTAATGCGAGATTTCTTCTATTCTCCCTATATCTGGTACTGAATAGACATATTTTCATGATTGAGATCAGCAAAGCAATCCAATTATGAAAGTTAGAAGAGAAATCGACAAAGCGTTATCGTGAAAATTGCCTTTTTTTATCAAAATGGAGCACGAGGGCGCTTTTTCAGATTTGTCGCAAACATTTGTTGTTTTCTAGATTTTTAGTTAACTGAAATAAAGAGGATCACAACCTAGACCTGCCTATGATATTTGAACCTAATATCGTGCTTTGTTTGTCCGTAGCACCCATTTGTAGCATTGTGCTCCTCCGCCACATGCTCCTCCCACATGATCCACCCCTGACTTTTTACGCTTAACGAGTTACAGTAATTAGTACAAACTAAAATCATATTTTTTTGCTTCAGAAATTGGAAGGCCAAAGTCCAAGGAAAAAAATAATACCAAAACAAGCTCTGTCTCATATAAAATTAACAAAGTTTTGGGAACTAAGAATGCAACAAATCCACCCAACTGACCATAGGTAGTTTCTGTGTTGTGTGTTAAAAATCTATGTGATATGCATTGGAAGTGGAAATTTGTATCGCATGTTTTGAACCTGAAAAAAATAATGAATAATGAAAAGTGACCGCCCCCAATATTTTTAACCTGCAACAGGAAACTAAAATCCATTGTGAAGGGCCTTGCCTTACCGATAATCATTATTCCGCAGGGAAAGAATTTAGTATTCTGCCACCATCCTATGAATTTGGCAGCCTCGACGGAATAAACTGCATGTTGTTGGATGCATGTGGTGGCAGAATACTGAATTCATCCCTTACTCCTTAGGCCTTACGCAGGCCCACCCAAATTTACACTACACTCTCTCTCGGTCTCCATCCGTCAACTGGCACAGTTGATGGATAGAGTTTTTCGATCAAGGTGTGGTGGCACAATACAAAATTATTTCCCAGAAAAACCTCGTATTGGCGTCATTTTAGTGAGAATTGACCATGAATTTGATCATTCATGCACTGACTGTTGTGCATTGCAGTTCGTGCTTGGGTGCCGAATTTGACACTCCAGCTGTCACGGTATCTAAAAACCAGACTCTTTGAATCCTTTAATTTCACCCATTTTAAATCTGCCGGTATAACCCCGATCATTGTAATTTGATTTTTTAGCAGACGTGTGTATATGAAACAAAACGGGGTATATTACCTTTTTGTACGTCAAAAACATAAGAACTGTCAAACTCCGTACCATAAAATGGCCGTCCACTTATTTTAATGCGCAGACACTCCTTTGTTAGCTTTTTAACAGACTCCTTTTTGTGTGAGGTATACGAATCATCAAGACTGTGCAGACAGAAAAAAAAAAAAAAAAAAAAGAAAGAATTTAGTATTCTGCCACCATCCTATGAATTTGGCAGCCTCGACGGAATAAACTGCATGTTGTTGGATGCATGTGGTGGCAGAATACTGAATTCATCCCTTACTCCTTAGGCCTTACGCAGGCCCACCCAAATTTACACTACACTCGCCTCGGTCTCCATCCGTCAACTGGCACAGTTGATGGATAGAGTTTTTCGATCAAGGTGTGGTGGCACAATACAAAATTATTTCCCAGAAAAACCTCGTATTGGCGTCATTTTAGTGAGAATTGACCATGAATTTGATCATTCATGCACTGACTGTTGTGCATTGCAATTCGTGCTTGGGTGCCGAATTTGACACTCCAGCTGTCACGGTATCTAAAAACCAGACTCTTTGGATCCTTTAATTTCACCCATTTTAAATCTGCCGGTATAACCCCGATCATTGTAATTTGATTTTTTAGCAGACGTGTGTATATGAAACAAAAAGGGGTATATTACCTTTTTGTACGTCAAAAACATAAGAACTGTCAAACTCCGTACCATAAAATGGCCGTCCACTTATTTTAATGCGCAGACCACTCCTTTGTTAGCTTTTTACAGACTTTTTTTTGTGTGAAGGATACGAATCATCAAGACTGTGCAGACAGTGAGAGATGATTGACACTCGATCTTGGTTCATCCCCAGAATCCATCAATGCGATCGAGAAAACTAAATTATTGAAAATAGTTGGCAAAAGATAAAAGAGTTATTGAAAATAAAAATACCATAAAAAGAAAACGGGCAAGGCAATAGGAAATTTCCAATTGAAAGGCATAAAACGTCTCTGCTTGCATTTCCACACCCCACACAAGCCCCCCCAAAATCTTAAACATTTAAATAAAAAGGCCAGAAAAATAGATGGACTGTATGAGAAAAGAGGAAAAGAAGAGAGGGGAAAACGAAGAAGAAAAAGAAAAAATGGCAGAAAAAGAACAGTGAAAAAACAGAGCCCGTTATGAAGTTACCCTGCAGGCCCTGCCTTGTCCAAATTGTTGAAGTAGGTCGAGACTAAACAGAGAGTGAGCCGCACACAAACAAAAGGGGATGATTTTTTAATGCCCGGTTGTCTTAACACACTATTTTGATGGGGAGGGGGGCGGGGGGGATCACATAGAAATTGATGGGTGTGGGCTGGCGTTCAGAAACCCCAGGGCATTCGGTGACAGAGGACATAAAAAAAATAGGGTCATGCCCCAAAATAAGGGCTTTGGGTGACAGATGCAAATCTTTCCCCCCCAATGGGATCTATTTAGGAAAATTTTGGAAAAAACCCAAAATAGGGGTCTTTGAGTGACATTTTCCCAAAAATAAAGGTCTTTATGTGGTGACAATTTGGTTAAAAATTTTACAAAATATGATGGGTGAATTTTCAAAAATTAGAGGGTCTTTGGGTGAAAGCGACGCTGAAAATGGGGGTCTTAACAGCCGTACATTGCGCATCACCTCCAAGATGCGAGTGCCCCCCATGACCCCGTGGAGGGGGAATTCTGTCGGGTCAGTGCACCACTGTATTCCCAGCCAATCCTCAATGCGATTCATGTATAGACCTATATCCCTAATCCGTGGGGGTATCAACTTTATTTTGGGTAGGTACCAGCCAACCAAACACATATGGGGCCCCATGGGCCAGAGGTAAATGTGGGCACGCTGGGTTATAGTGGGCAAGGGCAACATATGGGCCATCCCAGTTTGGGCCCCATGTGGGCAAAGCAAAGTGCAACTGGGTTTTAATGGTTAAGAAGGGCAGCAACTGGCATGGGCTTTACATGGGCTTGCCACATGGGCTTCACATGGGCAAAACAGGCAAGTAGAGGCGGGGCTTTGCAGGGTGAAACTTGAAAAAGCCCGTGTTCTTTCTAAAAAACCTTGCCCAGCCCATTTTAGGCTTATCCTTTGTGGATTATAATATATGAACTGTTGCCTAGACCTAGGCGTGAAAGGCGACTTAAATCATGACGCATTGGCCAAATCTTGGGTCTATACCGGCCTTAAAGGCTTGCAACGAGAGATTTTGAGGCGCCCAAACCATGCTTAAATACTAATTTCATAGATACTCAATAGATTTTCTTACCGTGTATATGACTACGAAATGTCCTAAAAGAGCGAAAAATGGTGATTTTGATTGCGTAGCTATATTCAATATAAAACATAGGGGAACTTTTGTATTTGTCCGATACGAAATTAGAAATTCACATTTTTTGATACCAAAGAAACATTTCTCAGCTCCTTCTTTTAGGTGGGATATTTTTAAATCCAGCAAAAGGTAAACTTAAATTTTGAGAAAAAAACTTTTTATTTTTTTTAGCGACACCGATTTGTGAAATCTCTCGTGCAACTTAGTCATTATTAAAGTTGCTAAACATGAATTACAGTGGACATAAAGAAAAATGGATGTTTCTATTGCCACACTTTAAATCCCTTTATTGCATGAAGATCAAGGGAATTTGTAGGCCAATTAGAACGAATGTAGAAAAATTATGACGTCATCCAAATTGTGTCCGATATTACCTGCAGCTATGGCACCATTGTTTTCGCATATTAGTGAGATAAATCAGTGATCAATTAAGCATCACAAATATATAGTGAGTCATAATCATAGTTCATACATTTTTAGCTATTAGGAATTTGGCTCTCATGCGTTGATGTCAGTCCATTTAACATGAATAATGTGTTTTTCTTTAAAAAAATGGCAATGTCAATATTTCTTTCTTTCTGTAATTTAGGCCAAAAAAAAGTTTGTTCAGAAGAAATGTGCAAACGCAATGCGAAATGCATTTTTCTGTTTTTTTTTAAAAAAGGAGATGCCAAAATGCAGGTTTTTAGTGCTTTGGACCCACTTTGTTTAAATTTTTCGGCCGCTTCGCGCCCGAATTTTCTTTTTTTTCAAAAATTAAAAAAAAATCAAGCTGAGTAAAATCCTTTAAAAAAAATTATGCGGTCAAAGACCAATTTTAAACAAAATGTGTGAGGTCTTCTTAAAAACTAATCATATCTTTTGCAATGTATTGGCTGAATGATATGCTAATAAAACTTAGTTGATCTTGGAGTGAAATTGACATTTCATGACCAGAACATTCGCATTAATCTATATATTTATTTTCCATCAAAAGCACAAAGATATATACACATTATTAAAAAAAAAGTGTGGAGGAGGTACAACGATAGGCAAAGCCTGAAATGATGGCACCCCTGTTGCACACAAAAACGTAAAGACAAGGGACTTTTACGTGCACAGACGTTTACATTACACAAACGGACGCCCATCAGCAAAATAGCCAATAATGTCACACTCGGGACCATAGTTCAACAAGAGCCTGTCATGTCAGTATTTTGTATAATATTAGCACAGCATTGAACAGGAGTTTTGCTAACTGCATTATTGCGTCTACCATAAAAACCGCAAGTTTGTTTCCCACGGGTACATATCAAGTAGCGAATACAAGACTAGTACACATAAATCGAACAAGCCCCTTTAAACTCCTCAAAATAAGCCACTTTTTTGAAGTTCCATACTCGCCTAATTTTTTTAGGGACACCTGTATGTGAAATCTCTTGTTGCACCTTAAAACTGACAAATTTTACATCCGAGACAAAAAAAACCCCCAAAAACAGTTGGCGTGGAGTCTCGGTTTCATATCAATTGATATCCGGATAAATTGTCATTGCAAGCCAAAATTTAGCTGCAATTACTATTTGCTCTTGCTGTTAGGTTGGCATGTCCTACCCATGAGTTGGTTATTTTTTTCAATTATGGTTTCGTTACATTTGGACTTCGGTTACCGCGAGTGCACAACGTACACGCAAGTATCAGGGACGCAGCCAACGTTAAACGAGTACATTGTGATATATGCGCATCCACTGCGCATCTAGTAGCCATCACAATGATCCTTTGGCATCATCAACCATTTTGGCGCTCTTTTCGGGTGTGAAGTGAACTTACGTCTGAGATCGTCTGGAAAATCGGGCTGGAAATATCAGGTTCGTGCCAATTTTCCTGTTTGCATCCAAATTAATTCTTAATTTATTCTGTAATAAGATCTGTTGGTAGTTAGGTTAACTTGGTACTTGTGGACGAATTTTAACAAGAAATTACAAAATCTAAGCTTTCATTTATTTTGTCAACGCCAACAGTCAGGACAGTGATGATGCCGGGCATTGCAACTGACATGACTGCGCTTGAGTGTCACATCACGAATTTGAAATTTCTCATGAAGATTTTAAAACCACAATTATCTACTAAATTACCTTGCATGTGTTATCCTTCACACGGCTTATAGAATATTAATTGTGAATAATATAGAACATTAATTGAACATTAATTGTGAATAATAATTGTATCATATCATGTAGGCTTTCACATTGTCATTCACAATGAAAAAAGTGAAAATTTGCTCCATCCACATTCAAATCAATCCATGTATCATGAGAATTATTCTAGGGCAGTGTGAGGTACCCTATCTGCCAAGTCTAACCACCAGTCCAGTTTGCCAACAAAAATTTCACTTAGCTAGAATAACCACATATTTTGAAAAAGGTGTCTCCAAGTGAAATTATTGTTTTCGATGAAAGGGATTAATAACCTTAAAAAATGAGGGGCAATCAAATCTGTAGGCCAAATATAGTGAAGTGGTGGCAATGGGTGGTTACGTTTTGTCTCAAATGTTAGTGACCGGGCATTGTTTATTCGCTGCCTTTGATTATGTACAAAATGTATGGCAAGGGTCATTTTTTACAACATGGTAGAAAGGATTTCTTTATTTAGGCGCATATTTACAAAATCCTGATATCACTACATGATTGTTTATGTATCAAAGATTCGGATTATTTTTTGTTTTCCCTTCATAATGACTCCCTAACCCTAGCTGATCTTCTCCCCTCTTGACTCCATGGGTTTAGGGGTTCAAATTTCAAAATTTCTCATTTTCCACATAGGATTACACAGTTTAAGAAGTTGCCTGCGATCACAGGTTTTGGTTTGAAGGGGAGCCCTTATTGGAGAATGTGGTTATTCTTAACTTAGCAAGGGCCGGCCAAACATTTAAAGCATGGCAAATAGTAGGGTGTCGTTCATTGCACACGTCGAGCCGTCACTTACACATAGGCCTAATGCAAGTAGTGGCGATCACGAAAAATACACTTTTTAAAACGTCAATTATTGCGGCTATTATCAACTATGGTTCCAAAAACTTATGATATAATCAGAAGGTGAAATCTAATATATATATCGAAAAAAATGACCAAAGTCCAATTTAAAAAATTTTGGATGGTTGGAAGTCGGCACTCCCAGCGTAGTACCACCGCGAAACCCTACGTGCTCGCTGTGCATGGTCCCGTTTTTTGTCCTCAATCGCGTTTTCTTCGGCAACATCGCACCCGGATAAAAAGAAGGTGTCACTTTTTGTGTTTACATTATTTAGTAAACACTTCAAAGTATTTATGTAAGCGGAAATTCAGTTCTCCAGCAAAACGGGAAAGTATTTTTTAAATTTTATTAAAAATTCACTAATTCCTATTTATGGCTTCCCTAACCCGGAACAGGCCGTGTGAATACCGTAGAGAGCGCTGTTGTAAGCTAATTTTTTCTAGTGATATATTGAGGTCCGAGCATATCCGGTGCGTATTTAACATTGGTCCCGCCATATTTTCCATATCTTCCCCACGCTTTCCAATAGGAAGCTGCACCCCCCTTCGACCAATCGCAGTAGGAGTTGCCAGATGGCCATGAGAGTGACACGTGTGTGAGCCCCCGGGAACTATGGATCGAATACAGTAATACGTCATGCCGCGTGTATGCATGGGGATGCCGGCGTGTTCGTCGGTTCCAAAACAGCCTCAGTGAAAGACTTCATTATTATCCTATGTATGACCGCGGTAGGCATAATATGTAATATTAATTTGTTTAAAGTTTCTTGACATGAAAATAGAGGGGAAATTCATGATCAAAAGTGATCAATTGCTTGCATTTATGTGCCACGGCAGTAAAAGACCTGGCCTGGTATATTCTTCCACGAACGTAGTACAAGGTCAGTGCAAGTATGCCGTGTCGGGCAGTTGCAGGCGGTAGACTACGGCCCGTGATGATGTGCTTGTTATTTCATTTCTTTTCAAAAGGCGGGTTTCAATGTTTTGCGCAGTAAAGAAATAATTTTTAGCGCTAGTGTAAATCTCAACAGTTCTTTCAATCTGATAGTTCTTAGATATATAGTGATATTTAAACCTTCTCCATTTGAAAATGTACAGGTACTTTGTCAATAATTCCTGGCCTAAGCTTGTTGATGCAAACTAGGAAAATCTAAATTTGCTGTTGGGACGTCGGCTGGATATGATGGTAATTTTTTTTTTTCATTTACACATATTGCCCATGCACATACTCTACGTATGAAACACCCATTCCTAACTAACTTAACATCCTGCACCACCCATGCACACACTCAAATTAATCACGATTTCACCTTCCTGCTTACAAAACAATGCACCAATACCCGGGGACCCAATGCACAACATACAAGCACATGCATGAACACCAAATACAAGCACATGCATGCACACAACACACACCCACCAACCCACACACACACCCCCACCACACACCCCCCCACACACACACACACACACTTAAAGACCTGACCTACCTTTACTTTTGCATGGTGCCTTAGCTAAAATCTCATCAGTCCTGTTTGGAATGCTGACCTCTTCATGTCCCAATATATTAAATTCAACCTTACAATTGTTAACTCATTTAAACAAATTAACCAAAACAAATTTGAGTCATTGAAACTCTTTATATATATCCAGTGTACCAATACTTGCCTATCCTTGTTTGCATTCCTACAGCTTTTCCAAGAGGCATGGGACAAAGTTGACTAAATAAACATCGTGAAAATCCCCAAGGTGAATTTGAAGTTGTGCAATGACAGGGAAGACTATGTATTTATTGATATGATTTACAGGCTCATTAGCCGCCCCAGTTTAGTTTTGGTTATTATTATATAATATTAGATGGTTGATATACAACATAGGAATTTCTTGCATAAAGCAAAACATGCTGCAATTCCTCATCATTGGTGGTGCGTAGCAAGGGATGGGTAGTTATCATGGGATTTATTATGTAATTTCCCCATAAAAAATGGAATAACCCATATCTTATGAGTGAAACATTAGTACTTTGTCAATTTAGACAGTAGACACTACTTTTTTCAGTATTCTAGGTTTTTAAATACTTGTGGAGCAAAAACCCTCCAATTTATAATCCATAATGTTTTGCTAATTTTGACATAATATGGTAATTGATATGCAAATAACCCTAAGCATTGAAGAACTTCGGCAATTTTTTTTTCAGGAAAATCGTTAGCACTAAATAATGACACTAATATACACATTTCCGTTTCACTGCTTTGATAGAATTAATATAACGGGCATTTCAAAAAGCCATAAAAATTTATTTCTGTAAGTAACTCAACATAGGGTTTTGTACAGGTTGAATTTCCGCCTGGGACCATATGCAGCAATGCATGTGGGTCATCAAAAAAATAGGCATACTTGGCAAATTCAAAGGCCGTTACTCCCAAACGATGGTCACTCTTCAGGAAACTTGGTATTTATCAGACCAAAGTAGAAACTACACATAAAACATAATCATACCCAGATCTGAAGTGAATTTTGAGTATTAATTCCCTTCCAAATATGGCTTTTTTACATTTTTCAAATTGCAATTGAAAAGACGAAAAATGCGATTTTTGAGCACATTAAAATTGCCATAACCCACAACCGCTTACCCATTCGACATAATTTTGGTGTCATTGTTTCTTTTGACAAGATCTTTCATTAAAAAAACAAAGCGGAAAAAACAACTTCTAAAATCACCTGGACACCCTACAAATAGCCAAAAATCAGTATGGGCAGCCATCCCGCTGTAGTTCACCGATACGGTGTATTCCCCGCCATCGTTGAATCCAGCGAGGGTTCATCGGTGTATTCACCGATAACGTCTTTTTTACGGCTCCCACACAAAACAACATCAGTCCCCCACAAAAACTTGTTTGAGTTTTACCATACCAAATAGGCCTATATCTAAACTTTTGACCGTTGCAAAAAAATTCAAACCGTTGCGTTTCTCGCCAGATGAATTTTAGATTCAAAATCTTACTTGGAGATGGAAAATCACAAATTAACGTCACTTCTGCTACAACGAATTTACGAGTCGCCATCTTTTTTAGTTTAAATGATGTTCATAAATAATTATTAATGCATAATGCATGTGCATCATTCATCGGGGATAAGCGCTCTATCGCCGTATCGGGCGGATTTCGCTAATCACGCTGACCTCGCCTAATACGGCGATTTTGTATCGCCGAATTCGGCGAGTTTTGCTATTTTTACTATAATCAGTGACTTCACAACTTTGGGCAAATTCTTCACAAAAAATTAATTTTGCTCAATTTCCTTTAAATACCAATAACTAAAAGGATGAAATTTCGTATTCTCATGTTCTGCCACACTTAAAATTCGGCACTTTAAACAGCGGATTTTAATTCCGTTAACGTTGCCGACTTCGTAGCCTGTGGCAGTATACTAAATTAGGAACGATCAGAAAGAAAATAAAATATCAAAATTCAAAATGATGTTGGTGAAACGAATATAATTTGAAGTAGTAGGAAAGGTTGTTTACTTAACAAGGACTAGAATAACAAAGTTAATAGTGAAAAATGTGTCCTTAAAATGACTTCTTTTGGGTGAAGTTCACCGGATGAGCTCCCCCCCCACCCCCCCCCCCCCCCCAAAAAACCCCCCCCCTCCAAAACTTGGTGACTCATAGCTGGCACTGGCCACTGACATTGGGCTCACTGAACGCTGGGCTGTGTGTTTTCCTTGCCAATTAATCAATAATTTGTTGTGCAAGAGTGAACAGGAACACAATGACAGGATTTGTTCCACACAATTGTGGCTTTCTTTGGCCTGGTCAGTGAACAGAGCACAATAACTAAATTGTCACCCAATAATGGTGTTAAGTGGAATTGTTATATAGATTCAATCAAATGTATTGACCTTAGCAACACCACAAAAAAATACTCAGTTTAAATAGAGCTGAATGTCGCCAACCAACGGCAGGGTGTCTGCATTTGTTCCTATAAATTCTTTCCATCTAAAAATCTTCAGCGGGTCACAAAAAATTCATCTGGGACTTTTTCTGCTGAATGAGGTCAAAAGTTTGGTGATTTTTTTAGAGAAGAAAATCAAATTTTGAGAAACGTACCATTGCCGAAAACATTTCGTTTCCATCAACTTCAGGGAAATCCCCAGTCCCCATTCTGAATATAGTCCAAAAATGATGATGTGTCATTTTGCATATGATGTGTGTCCAGCTATAGCCTCATCTTTAGGATATGTAAAGGTTAAAAAACAATAACTTTGTCTATAAAGATTGACAGAAAGACTTTGACATCGCGGCGTATTAATCTGAAATGGAAGCGGTGGCTCTGCACATGCAGTAAGGCCGAAAAGGCTCTGCGCACGAGCAGTAACAGCAAATGGCGATGCACACCAAAATGCATTGAAAAGTACATCCATCACTTTTGAGTGCTTTATTTCACTTTGAACTTGGATTTTTTACATAAACATTACTGACGGATTAAAAGGTGATAAAATCTGTACTATCATCCGAGGTGTGTAACAAAATTGGTGTTTATTATTTTTTAGGGTGAACATCGCCCAATTCGCTGTAATCCCTCAATCGGGCGACGCCGAATTGAGCGACTACGGCTAATTGGGCGATATTCACCATAAAAATCATTACTCACCATTTTTGTGAAAACTTCGGATAGTACATCACCTTTGAATTCCGTCCGTTAATGATTTGTAAAAAATCAGTTCCAAAGTGAAAATCGTACTCAAAAGTTGCGGATTATTTTCCAGTAAGTGCATCGCCATTTGCTGTTACTGCACGTGCGCACAGCCATACTCGGACATTTCTGCTTTCTGCGATTGTGCAGCTGAATTCGAAGGCGACCGCTACCGGGGGTGTTGGGGAGGGTGGAGTTGTTGCGGGGTATTTGGGAGGGGTGGAGTGTTGTGGGGTATTGGGGAGGGGGTGGGGTGTTTTGAAGTGCATATTTATTGCATGTTAGTGGTCGCAAACTTCAGCGGGGAGACATATTTACGCATCGCTTAAATACGAGTTCGCCTTGTATTTCAACATCATTGTGTCCGTTCAAATTTGTTATGTCACATCCAATTTACAAACATTGATATCAACATCTATTTATCCTGGCCAGCAGGCATTATTTGTCCCTATAGTTTACCGATACCAAGAGATTTGAACATTTTGAATTATCAGAGCCAAATTGATTATTTTCCCAGGGTGAAGTAAACGATTAGTAGTCAATTCCCATTTGATTCACAAAAACACCTTGAGTTTGCCATATATCTGTGAAAAATAACAACCAAATTTATTTTTTTTCATTTACATTTGTCCTAGAGGAAGCCTGGGGCAACTTTCTGTTGAAAAATTCATTGTCATTTTATGGACAAGTCAAATGTACATTATTCATTTGTTAATTTGATTCATTTTCAACAAAAATGATCAAAAAATTAAACAAGTAACTTGAATTTTATTTGAGAGGGGTTTACAATTAAGCTAGCCAGAGGTATTTTTATGAAAACCTGTAGCCTTGGCAAGAAGAAAATGAGTAGTAAACAACATTTTAACCTACTTGAAAAATTTACCCTCAGTTGACAAAAAGTGGCGCCTAATAGTGAAACAGGGCCATTTGAATTTTTCTTTTCAACAATCCCAACTTTTACTTAGTAGCAGAAAAAGGGTGCGGTGAAAATTTTGTGGTTGGCACAATAATTTTTGGTGAAGAATAGTTGCCCTTTGTGAAGTCACTGAATTGATAGTAAAAAATAGAAAACCTCGCCGGAATTTTGGCGATATAAAATCGACGATTAGGTTGAGCGAGGTCGACTGATAGGCGACATCACAAGATTGAGCGCTTCTCCCGATGCAAGAAGGATAACTGTCTCTGCGTTTCACCCCAGTTCAGTGGGGATAAAGCACGCAATCGGGCAAGTCGCGTCTCAGGTGACTTGCCTAATACGGCGATTTTCTATCGCCAAATTCGGCTACATGAATTTTTACTATCATTCAGTGACTACAAAGCAAAAAAGATCTTCACAAAAACTTATTCTGCCAATTTACTTTTTACATAGCAAATACTCAAATCTTGGCACACAAAAAAAAAAATATTGCCACACTTTTGCTACATTAGGTCAAATTTGGGAGTTTGAAAAGAAGACGAAAATCACATAATGCACCACTGCAGAAAATCATTCAGTTTCATCAAACTTCAGGGAAATCCCCAGTCTCCATCTTGAAATATAGTCCAAGAAATGAGTGAGAAGTATTGCATATAATTGTGTCCAACTATAACCTCATATTCGGATACAAAGGAAGATAATTTTCTATCCTGTGACAGAAGAAGAAGGAATTGAAATCGCGATGCATAATTAATCCGAAATGTGAAGCGGTGGCTTCTGCACATGCGCGGTTGGCGAAAAGCTCTGAGCATTGAGCAATAACAGCAAATAGGGCCGAGCAATCCAAAATGCCACGGGAAAGGAAACCAGCAGGCTTTGAGTAGATTATGCAATTGAACTTGATTTTTACAATTTAATCATTACTGAGGATTTCAATTTTTGTCATTCTGCAATTCCCTGCCAGTAAGCAAACGCATATAAAAAAAAAATATCAATCGGTGACGCCACCTTGTTCGTTCCCACGTACTTAAACCGTTTTTTCAAGGCTTGAAGATAAGCAGGTGTGGCAGGGGCAAAAATTTCCCTGCTAAAATGGAAACAAAATGCCCATGGTCTGAATTTGTATAGACCAGGGGCAATAAAATGTTAAAAAACCAACAAGTGCTCCCGGATCTGGAATCCTTATTTCAATCCCTGCTTACACCGCAGTTTTGAAGGACTAATTTTATTTTGCGAAGTGCCTTTATTTTTTTTCACACCTCCAAATCTTTAGGGGGTAGGGAACATATTACGATATTTTTTTTTCAGTACATTCACTTTAGTCAAGTTTTTATATGGGCATAGGTCATGAACTGGTACAAAAACTTTACACAGTGCAAAATTACAAAAAAAAAGGCACCAATAATGTATTGTATTACTCTAAACACAACTTTTTTCCTTCAGCATATAAACTTTAAAGATACATTTTTGGAAAGCTTAAAAATACTACAAGGATGTCAGATATGGGCTATTCCCATGTCCAACAATCAGATAGTGCACCGCAGCATGTCAAGGATTTTGTTTTTTCCTGTTTTTGGGTGGGAATATAGCTATTGATGAGAAATGCACATCCCGGAATTTTGAGCTTCATACCGCCTTTCGTTTTCTGCAGGAGCATCATAGTAACCATGGAAAAGCTGTGCGATGCGAAAGAGGGCATAAACTTGTAAAGGAACCCTTCCGAACTTTGAAATCACTAGCTGGGTAATTTTGTTGGTGTAAATTCAAATCTGGCATAAAAAAGGTGATAGCTCCTTTACTTTAAAGTTATTTTGTGGGTGTAAAAGTGCAATCTCTTTCATCTGGGAACCAAGTTTGGGGGGTCAGAACTCTGTAATTAACACTATTTTATGTCCATTTTTCTTGTTAATCTGAGCCACACTGCAGGATTTTCTACCAGTAGCAATAATAATCACATTAGGTAAGTAATAAGTGATTTACAGCCGATTGAAAAATCCTAGTTTTGGATTTTGACATACATTGGCCCCCCCTGAAAATCAATGTTGACATACTACATCACCCCTCCTCTCTTCTTCAGATGTGTTGAAGATACATCATGAAAGAACCAGCTTGGTGTCTCGGTGTCTTCATTGTTTTTCATTGGCAAAACACGTTTGCGATCCCCATACCGGGCGGAAATTCAACGCGAAACGTTCGCCAAATAAAACACTTGCGAGAACCAAAACGGTTTCCGCCCAAATTTGGCCAATCAAAATGATCAAACAAAAAATAAGCCCCGGAGTTTTGCGGATTTAAAAAACGGCAAAAGTGCGAGCGGCCCTATTTTGAAATGCGCGAAAATGGCCCAACTATTGTAAAAGTCAACAAATCGCTAAAATGCTTTCTCCTAAGTTTGCCCTTTGCCCTGCTAGTCAACCATGAACAAACAAAAAACGTTTTGCAAAAACATTGCTCAAACGTCAAAGTTTTGACATCCTATTTCTTACTTTTTCCCTTCGGCTGAAAATGTCAAGAAGCACACCATATATCCCTTTATTTTTTCCCTTCTTATTCCTAATAAATTTTGAATCGGATTGTAATGGCCTGCCCGCGGGCTGAGGCTTTGCATCATCGATGTACTACCGAGAATAATTTAACTTTCCAGTGGGAATCCAGTGGCATGGGAATCCCCGGCCCGCGGATGACTTTTACGGGTTTACCACTCTTTGCCCCTGAATAAGTGTCCGTGTAATGAAGTTGTTTATTTCATATCTCTTCCGAATTCTGACCGAAGTCCGAATTTGTTTAATTCCAAGAGATTATCCAGGAACAAAGAACAATTATGAACAAAGACCCGATACCATGCGTTGATAGCTTTGATAGCATGCGGCATATGAGTGTTTAATGCACCGAGTGCAAGCCATATCCATGATGCTTCAACATGGAACAGTAGGTCGGGTTCCTCCGTGTTCAACCGAATCATCAAGGTTAGAGGTAAAGGGTTCTTACCAGATTTTATAAATACATTTGGTACTTATTTTTGCACTTATGGAAGCTTTGGTGATCATCAATTTTCGCCGACGTTGCATAATAATGATTTACACATCGTTTGTGTTGTTTAATTGGCAAATTACATTAAAAAGGTATTTTTTTTAACAAAATCGTGAAAAATTTTCCCGATGAACCAACAAAATCGTGATAGACACCAAAATTGTATTTTTTTCCGCGAACAGGGTCCGTTGCCTAGATAAAACATTGCCAAGACGGCCTTGATTCAATGTGTAAGTAATGTTATTTCCAGCAATTTTCAATTAGGCAACAATATGCATATTTTAGAAAAAAAAAGATATATTATCCCATTGATAGGTAACCGATAATATTCAATGAAATTTTTTGGAAAAATTCAAAAGTAATTAAAAAATCCTATCCAGGGGTATCGCGGAATGAGTTCCTTTTAGTGTTATTTAAGACTAGTACACGCCCATTTCTTTATTTCAATATAATTGAGAATGGTTTTTGTTAGGTTCTCGCAAACTTCTATGAGAACCTAAATGAGGAGAACTTGAAGGTTCTCAAGGTTCTCGCAAATTCTCCGACGAATTTCAGGGCCTGCCATAGAATGTATATGGTGATATACACGCATGTACAATGACCCTGGTTCTGGGAGTTTACATACAAACCCTCATTCCTCTATGAGGTCAAAGGTCACATATTAAAGTCAAAGGTCATGTGAGGTCTATCATTCATAAACCGCGACGGCAGGCGACACAAGCAGTCCGAGGACCGACATATTTTTTTGACACATTTTGCATCTCGAGTGTTGACATGGAATAGCCCATTTAAGTGATTTCTGAGTTTCAGGGATTCGAGTACAATTTTAAAGTTACATGCACAGGCCAATGTAAAACATGATTAGTGCTCTGCTAACCTTTATTCGTAACAGACTCTGGTATGTTAAGACTATTGACAGTTGCTCAAATGGTATCATTCAGCATTCAATGACTTCCTATGAAATAAGCTAAAATTGCATAGTTTATGAATTCACACAAGTTTAAATTTACATGCACACGTGCAGCAGGATTACAAAAGTATGCACAGAGGAGAATGCTACATTTAATTTTGCAGTGCAGTTTTCCTTTTCAGAATTAAATATTTAAGTTTTCTGAGTCCAATTTTCATGCAACTTACAAAATCGGCTATCTTCAGCTCATCTACGTAGACTACGTACATATAAGTAGACATCAAAAGCACTGCACACTTTTTTCCCGGACCCAAGGCAAAAAATTTTGTCAGGCACATTGAGATCGGTATAATAGAATACAAGAAACCCAGGCCCGAATGAAAAGTAAAAATGACCAATTATAGCGCACTCCTACTAATGTTTACATTTTATGAATTTTATGGATTACTTTGCAAAGACTTAAGCTACTTGCAATAAGTCTAAACTGTGTTACATGTTTACATGAATGATATGGAAAATGACAAAAGTGTTCATTTATTGGTTTTAATTTTATTATACACAATTTTTAATTTTAAATGTTTTAAAATGTATAATTAATATGTTATAATCTATTTCGTTTTTTTGAGGAAAATCTTTAACCCTATCATGACCAAAACCACTAAAACCCAATGAGCTGAAAATACACTCACATGGACACAAAACAGCTGTCTTGTCACGCTGCTCAATGGAATGGTGCGCCGGAGGCAGTGCTCGAAATACAAAGGAAAAAGGTCCATGCACCTGTGTACGTAACTCTAAAATTTACATGCTACAAAATAATGTTAAAATGCACAGGCAAAGTCCTGGTAAGATGTAAGAAAAAATACATTTTTACAACTTAGTAAGGAGAGTGTTCTGAACCTTATTATTTAAAAATGTAACATCTAAAAGTAATTTCTATTTCCTTCCAAAGCCAGGCAAAAAGCCAGGACCACTTTCCATGTCATCTTAGATTAATAATTTCTTGTACATAAAATGTGAATTGTTGACCAGATCAGTTGAAGTAGACCTACCATTCTACATGGTACATTTGTCATTGATTTTTTTTTGTACATTTAGGTCAAAATGAGTGAATACTGCTCTGCCCGCACAAAGCGCCGCAAAATAAAGCAGAAGGTAGATGAGCACATGAAAAAGTATTGAAAATGAAGAGGCTTCATTAATGCTGCTTACTCAACCACACCTAATCCAGGAGTTCATTGTGGTGAAAAAGTACTGGCAGAGGGGTTTGAACTTAATGCAGATGAGGACTACTTGATAGGGACTGATAATGATGGGTCTATAAACAGTGATGATCCTTCAGAATCTGAATTTGATTCTTTTTAGTGATATGGATGATATTCCTAACTTTTTTGAACCTGAAGAGACAAGAGAGATAGGAAGTGATGATAGTGATGATGAATGTAGCAATGATGGAATCCTATACCATTAGAGAGCAGTTGGCTGAGTGGGGCAACTGTTTCACACACCACATACTTCTTGTCTGCATTGGTAAAATTAAAAAATCTCAAAAGACAGGATCTGATTTCCCCTATCGATGCACGGACACTGCTAGCCACCCCAAAAAACATAGACATTAAAAACAGGCGGGAGGGCAGTCAGTATTATTACTTTGGTGTAAGCAGATACCAATCATGAGCAAAGTGATGACATTTCGAGTTTATTGAAAGATGCGATAAACTGACATTGCATATAAATATAGATGGCATTCCTCTGTCTAAAGAGCAGCAATATCGCTTATGGGCCTATTCTGGAGATCAGAAATGTTGATTCAGACCCTTGTCATAGGATGTTTGCAGGGTACAGCAAAACCCACACGTAGATTGAGTTCTTAAATGATTTTGTCCAAGAAATGAACATTTACAAGCAAGTGGGAAACCTACAATAACAAACATTACAGGTTAATACTGGATGCGATTATATGTGATGCACCAGCCGAGCAAATGATCAAAGGCATCAAAGGACACTCGGGTTAAGTTGATGGGAACGCTGCACAGAGCATGGAGTATGATATTTGAAAATAGGGTTACGGTTTTCCTGGATTCTCGGCATCGGAACGCACAGATTACTCAGTAGGGAACAGATTGATGAGGATAACAATAAAGAAGTGTATGCTTTACCAAGATCTGACATAGGATAGTAAAAAAGTGCAACTTGACTACAGGACTTTAATAGTATTGTTAAATGCCGAAAATTAATTTTCTAGGGTTTGAAGGGTGCCTCTTGAAATGCAGGGATGCAATTACTGTGGTGAAGCTATATGGACAGTTTGACTGCAAGTAGGTGGATGATACCAGAGAGTTTACAAGGAAACCTAGATCTTTACTTGATATTAAAAAATGGAAAGCAACAGACTGAGACAGTTCTTGTTGTATACAGGCCCAGTAGTGTTGCGTGGCAGCTTACGGAATCGGATTCATAAACATCTGTTGATTTCTGTGGCGGCGCAGTTCCGGACACCCAGTATTATGTCAAAAATACTGTGATTATGCTGGTGATTGCTTAAGACATTTTTCAAGAATTTGGCAGTTTGTATGGTGACCATTTCTGTATACAATACCCATAGTGTGAGCATTTGTACAAGGATGCCAAGAAATATGGGAATTTGGATAATGTATCAGCATTTCCTTATGAGAGTTATCTAGAAGACTTAAAAAACGGGACGTCGACCTCAAGAGCCAGTGGCACAAATTGTGTGTAGACTCTTAGAGCAGCAACGGTGCAAACAGGAAGAGTTGACAAAAACCAGACGAGGACAACTCTCAAGAACCCTTCTTCAGGCCCTGTTCCGCCAGAATACAGCATGTATCTTCAGTACAGACATATTAGAGAAAATATGTAGTTACGTGCACAGAAGGAGATCATTGTTTCGTCGTGATGGATAAAATATGCCTATCCAAAAACATATGTTGTCCCCCGTTGACTCATCCATACCACTTTGTCTATAGGGAATTTGAGGAGATTAGACACCTTGTTAGTTCCCTTTAGATTCTCAAGTCTAGAACATCTTTATGGTAAAAACAACCAGACACAGCATATCGGTTGTGGTTCCTTTGTCAGAATTGCAACAGAAGATGGTACTGTACCTACAAACGACAAACTTGAGCTCTTCCACAGTTGCATCAATGTCAGGCTGGTAAGTGACATGTAACAACTAACAACTGTGCAATAAGGAAATTTCCAACCAATTTCAGTGATTTGGTGCCACTTTCTGGATGTCTTTTCCTTCCTAGCATTACACGACCACCATTTAATATTTTTCTATGTATAAGAATAAACATTGATAAAAAATACCCCCATTGGAATGTACAGGGGTCAACAAGTTCTAATGTGGGGATTTTGATGATGGAGGGTTATTTTATCAATCAAAACCAACATTGTGCATCTTGAAAAAACCACAAAAATTTGACCTCGACCTGTTTACTCAACTGTGAGGAAGTTCGTGATCTGCAGATTTCGACTTTTTATGCTGAAAAAAGGAATTTGGTGAAAAATGAGGTAGAGGAACAATTTCTGCGGCTGATCATTTTACCCCATACAATTGGATTTACAGTTAAGGTGGAATACCCCTTCAGATGGCTAAAATAAAAATCACACTTGAAACTAGGAAAAAATTGCCTGCTATGCTTTTTGTTTGAAGGACAATCGGAGCATTCGTTAAAAAGTTATGATCGAAAAAGTTAACTTCGCAAATTGGAAAATCGCGTATATTTTGTATTTTATTGTTTTCTCCAATGTGATATGTACTTTTTTCCACTAACAAATCATACTCAAAAAGTAATAAGCTGTGATCTCGAAATGCCACAGTTATTTGTGAAAGTTCAAGCAGTTATTTTCCATCAATAATGACTAAAATAGCATTGATCAAACTATAATAAGATTAAAAACGGTTTGTTGTTTTTAGACCTACATGTAAATGCCGATATCGCGAAGTGAAATTTTAACAATGTCAATCTTGTAGCAAGGATTTGATTTCTCAAGAATGATTATCTTAAAGAGATGAGTTAGAGATGCGGATAGACAAGCAAAACTAAAAAGTACACAAGAATGAAGCATTGAACTAGAATAATACAACTTGCCCTATGGGACTTGGTTTTAAGGGGGGTTCATTGGTCAAGCAAGGAAAAAAATCGCAGCTTAAAAATAAGAAAATGAGAAGAGATTCAGTTTTTGCGGAGTTAACACTTCGATCATTAACTTTGAACGGAAGCTCCGATGTCAAAACAAAAGCAATAGCTAATGTTTTTTTCCTCAGTCATTAGAGTTATTTTTCAGCCCTCTGAAGGGTAATTCCACCTTAAGCTGGGTTGCGTCTGAATACGGTGATCTTCTGGATCAGCCGTGAAAAATCTTTAGATCACTCCTTTCCTCACCAAATTGTTCATTTTTCAGCATATAGAAAGTAGACAATATGCAAATCATGAAAACATCAAACTGCGTTGACAATGCAATGATCTTACGCAACGAGCCGCAACATTGGCAGGCGCGCGAGAATGTAGCAAAATGCGGGTATGTCGCGAGCGCTCAACCTAAAAATAACTTCAATACGCGCGCCGCTACCGGTGTTCAATTTTAAATGAATTGAACCCCTGCATCAGCCATGAATTGCTTGACATTTTCACAGCTGTTTAAGAATTCCTATATTTTGGTGCAAAGTTGAATATATCATAGGAAAAAAATTGCAAAGTTTAGGTAAGTAGTCCTTATAGTTTCTCGTCTGGCGGCCACACTTAGATTGGTAGTCGGGATCTAAAATGGCTTTCCAAAAATGACAATTAAAATTCCACATCAAGAGGCCCATTTTCCTAAATACATATGTACCATAGTGAGGCATACGATTCCTTTTATATCAATTGTCCACTTTAATTTAGGAAAATAATTGGAAAATTACACGCCTGTACTCATAATATTGGTCTAATTCATTTAATACCTATAGGATCCTGTCATTGATTGGTTAAATGAAAGACATGTACTTGTATGTTCGTATTTACGCATAAAACGCGTATAGAACCTTTTCTGCCCGGTTCGGTTTATAGTAAACTTTCTGCACAGGTAGTTAATTTTTTGGGATGGTAAGTAACTCTTTGGACTGGTATCTAAGTTTCTGTAATAGCTGTAGTCTTGTTAGCAGCAGAAGCATCTTATCTTGAGAGGTATATAAAACAATATAGTGCCCTGTATTTGGGCCATAGTCAAATCTATTGACCCTTGGTGATTTCGAGGACCATACTATTTCCCCTCAGATCCGCTTCGGGAAATAGTCTGCCTCGCGATCACCCGGGTCAATCGATTTGATATGGCCCTAATGGACAGTCCAATATTTGGATCTAGTAAATACTACCATATCTGATAATGTGGTGGGGTGGGGAATGGGGAAATCAGAAAATTTGGACTCATACAAAATTGTAGAACTGACTACAAAAATATATTGGACTCGCACGGCCTCTTATGAAATTCTTTACCCTTGCGCTTTCACGTCGTTCATGAGCAATGCCAATTTACATATTATCACTGCTACCTTTGGAATACGTCAACTGCCATACATACCCAGGCATACTCGTACCTTTGGGCGGCTCTCATTGGACAATATCCCTCTATATAGTAGCTTCCCATTTCGCACCTGAGTGGAGAGAGGCAATCAGGATAGCCTCTTGCTCTCGATCACAAACCAAAAAAAAGTCCAAATGCTCAGATCCACTGGGCCACACACACTCACTTAAAACAGGTGTGATTCTTCAGTATTTTTTCCTGATTTCAGGATGTTTTTATTTTCAAAATTAACTAAACTTGATTTAAAGGCTGACTCAGAGATTTCGAAATATATATTTGTGTAGTAAATAGTCAACTTGAACTAAAGATACTAACCTAAAATGCTTAATTCCAAAGGTAAAGATGAATCGGATTTTTTGTTTTTCATGCAATACACATTTATGTACAGTATTACAGTGCCATCGGATACCGTGTATTTAACAAAAATTCTGGATCCGGAAATTTTAAACAAAGTTGTGATTTTCTATATGAAGGACTTCGATTTGAGCTTAGTTATTTCACACAGTGATTATTATATGGACAAGCATTATGTATATGCAAAAAACACGATTTTTTTTAAATTGAGGGCGCCCTCCTCGGGAAATCTGAGTCGGCCTTTAATTTCAGCCCAAATCTAAGCATTTGAGGTCAATTTTATGCAGTTTTTTATTTTTTACCAAATTCAGGATTTCCCCACAAAACTCAATCACACCCCTGCTTAGAAGTGAGCCAGTTCATCAGTGTGCTCCTTGTGATTGTGCTCGTACTGTAAAACGCATACTTGTTAAGGGTTGTTTTACAATCAGGGTACCTCGGCTGTCTCATTTGGGGTGAAAAATGAAGTCTCATGATTCTTTTCAATATTGATGTTTTTACATTGTAGGCAAGTTGAGAAGTATAATTCCAAAATTTTGAGGTGTCATGTCTTCGTGAACAATTTTTATGATTGACAAAATGTTGCATTTTTCGGAGATGACAAGATTTTGACAGAACACTTCATTCATTTTTACATTTGGGGTGAAAAAACAAAGTGCTTTGATTATTTTCAGTATTAATATTTTTGTAATAAAGATAATTTAAACACTGTTTCCAAAATTTAGAGATGTGAGGTCTTCAGGAACAATTTTTATGGTTAGTCAAACTTGATGTTTTTGGAAAGGACAGATTTTGATGGAACACTGACTTCTAACATTTGATCATGTCATACAGGAAAACTTAATGGGTAGCCACCAAGTGTTTACTACAAATGTATAGAACATAAACTAGAGGTTTTTAAAGAAAATATCACAAATCAATCTCTCAATTTAGTTTAAGCTTTATTGGCCAAAATATGGAGAGTAAATTTTTTGATGGAATTTACCTCTAAATTTCAAATTGACACCACAAGTTATCGAATGGTCACATTCTTCTAAAATTTCTGGAAATTAATTTACCTGCTTCAAATGTATTCCTGAAGTTGAATGTTGTCCCAAATGTTCTTTATGGCAATGCTGAATCTACTCAAATATTTAACCAAATCAAATGAGACAGTGATTTTAAGGGTGCTAGAGGATCATAAAACTAAACGGCCAGATATTTCTTCATTTTCAGATATGTTATTTACAAACTCGTGTAAATGAAAAATCTGGAAATAAATAATGGGGGGTCACCGGACTTAGTTTTTTGAGGTATGACGTGTTTAAAAATCGCATTTTTTTTTCGGAAAAATTTGTACAGAGCTCTATGGGAGAATGAGAAAAAGGACTCCACTTTCCTCAAAAAACGAAACTTCCGGACGGCCAAAATTTTTTTTATTTTTTTTTGAATTATGTTATAGTCTATGCCAAGATCTTTAAAAGGCGCATCAATAAAAAAGAGGGGGCAACCCCTTATTTTTCTGAAAACTGTCAAAGGTACAAAAATTCACTTTTTTTATTTGAAGTGCGTCTTGGTAACTAGTGTGGACGCATCACTCTTTGCGTACCCCACCGAACTAGGAGCGCCAGGTATACCACGCATCATACCCCATCCAACAGGTGGATTTCTGATAGCATTTGACGTACCGTGGAGTTTGGGGAGCAATTTTATTATCTACACAAGTTATTTCTATCTAATGTATAAGTGGCTAAACGTCCCAAAAAGACAAATTAACAAAATTCCATTCCAAACATTTTAGAAGAAGTTGGAAAATAATGTCAACTTCATGGACGAAACTCAGCAATGTTGACTAAAAAGAAGCATAAACAAATTTGCTGCATCTGCATGCATTCTAAACCATGCGGAACAGAAGGCAAATCAGACTTTATGATCCTCCCCGAATGCACCTTTTGCGACTCTTGAGATTTGGAAGTGTATTTTGGGGTCCTCTCGATATTCTGAAAGTTCAATGTTCCGAAGGTTGGTTTTCCCGAACATGCGTTTTTAGCATTCGCTTTTTTAATAAAACCTTGAAACACTGTTCCTTTCCGAAATTGGAACGGTCTTTATTCTAATTTTGTAATGATCTACCCACTCACTTTCTCCGAATATTAGACAGGTTTAAAGAAAATTAAGGCTTCTTTTTTCCAAGCTAAAGGTGCGCTATTTTGAAGCCAGATACGGTGTTTCTATATTCCCGAATTTCAAAAGGGGTTGCTATTCCACGTTTTTAAAGCCACTATCAGTGATTAACCTGAAAGATTCAAAATATTTAAAAATTTGCTGGAATGGCTTAAAATTGAAGGATATGTCTGTCAAATTCTCATTTAAGTTATTTTGCAACTGACAATTGACCAGAAAAGAAGAAAACAGCAGTGTTTCAAAGATTTGAATCTCATTCAATACGTGTTTGCATATGCAGTGTCCTAAACGGCAGTAAGACTAAACATCCGATTTTAATCCGTATTATGTTGGCTTTCCGACTAGCACTGCAGGGTGAATGTTAACTACCTCTGTTATAAACAGGCCAAATCTGACTTTTTGATTTTTTTTGAATTTCTGATTTAGCAAATCACTGATCTAGTGCCGTTAAAAAATGAAACTTGATTGAAGGCAGAACAATTAATGATGGGAGCCAGGTTTATATAGGGTAGTTTTGGGTTCTAAAAAGGGTGCCAAATTCTGATTGGTGTCATGCACCACCAAAAACATAAAACTTTAGTCTGAATGTGACTATTTTTTTTTATCTCAGTTGGGTTTTCATCAAAATGTTGAAATAAATAGTGCAATCGTGGCATCGCGGCATCAAAGTATTATAATTCATCATGTTCATTTCGGAGTTCTCGATATTCTAAAAAGGTTCATTATTCCAAAGGTTCGCTATTCATCACCCCGCAAGTCTTGTAGCGAAGATACGACTTTTTTATTGCTGAATGAGCTGTTGAACCTCAAATTCTACGACCCCAAATTAAAATGTTAAAATGCCTTACACTTCGTGTCTCCTGGTTCTTCTCGCGCCCCCTTCTCTCTCCCGAAATGTTGGGTTTGTATGTGTGGTAGAAAGATGCCTGTCGGTATTAGTTTATTAACGCATTTTGTGAATTACCCAAAAGCACGAGTGAACAAAAAGCCCAATGACAAAACTAAACGAGAATGCAAAATGCACATAAGAATGGAAAACTTTTCACGAAACTAACAGCTAGCGTTTAAAAACGCATCTCAAGAAAACGGTCGACGCACATATCGCGAGCGTCATAATTTATTCACGCTACACGATGCGGCAACTGCAATGGTGTGGCGTACTCAATGTACTGGAAGGGACCCTCTATCACCCTTAAGCAATCGCCATACATATGTCATATTTTTGGATAGTCCTCCACCATTTCAATGGTTTCTTTTGCAGCTATACATAGGTAGTGCTTTTGGTGGTCTTTAACTTGGCATAGTCCCATTTATGAAAAAGTATAAGACATTGTTTTTTTATATGGGCACATGTAGTGTTTCAGCCAAGAGGTACCCTGATTGAAAAAACACCCTTATGCGTTGACTTTGACTTTGTGTGTTAATAAATTGGTACACATACACACTTTGGTTACTGTTTTTGTTCATAAATCAAACAGGAAACATTTACGGGCCAAAAAAATTTGGGATGAAAAAAATATGCATTTTCTTCCGATACCAATATCTCCATTTTGATTGTCGGAGTAAGTGGGGACGAGGTTGTCGATCGGTCACCCACCTTTTTAAATTTCAGATGCTCCAAATAATGACTAGTCTACTGTATTTTTGTTTAATTAGGCTCTTAATCCATCATATGTAGGTTAGTGCAGTTTTGTATACAAGTCCTAGTGACTTTAATCCATCTATTTTCATAATTGTCCTATTTTACTGATATAGTTTAGTCCATGTATGCGATAGTAGAGTTCTTGGAGGAAAGGGCGGTTGAGGCAGTGCCGAGAACGTGGATATACACATAGGCAGCATGAGACGAGGACAAGCATTACTGTTATTGGCCACCGAGTAGTATAAAAGCACGCAAACTTTGGAAAATGGTGAATGGATTGCCAGATCCAGATGTTTCGTGGATTTTATACTATTCGGATGTTGGCGTAATACAGGTAATGTACTTAATTATGTATTATGTACTGTAACTGTGGTAACTGTGGTACTTTGGCGCAAGGGGTCAAGCTGGGGCAATAATTCAGGGGTCATACCTACTAGGTTGTACTGAATCCCCGGTACCCGCCCGCGATGTCAGAGTACCGGGCTTACATGTAAATCTTCCACACGGGATACACCCGGTTGTGAGAAGAAAAAAAATGAACAGGTATTTTTGATTACTAGTACTCAGTCACATGCTCTAGTCTTAGTCTTCATTGAAATTGCATTCGTGTACTGTACTTCGCAATATTGCCAAGATAAAATGAAGTATAGTGTTAGCCTCACCTTCTGTAAGTTGAAGGTCTATAGTATGATGGCATTTGTTGACTAAAATTGCTTATCTTTAGATTTGAGGCTCAGATTATATGAAAGTGACAGTAAATGATCTATGTACAAACTAAGACAAAATCAGCTCTTCAACTACAGCAATTTCTTGTATTTTTAAGATTTAGAGCCGAGGATTGCAAGGACTTGTACTACCTGATAGCCAGGGATTGATCCTTTTTTTTTTTTTTTGCCAGGTGTATCGGGCTTATGCCGGGACTTGTTCATGGAGTCACGCGCCATATAAAAAGCCGGGATTTTGGGGGGTCGGGACGGACCGACGGAAGTGCAAGCTTCTCCAAAAACGTATAAACATAGCACAACAAAGCCGACAAATACAACAACTAGATTGTGCGATTCATTTTTTATTATGCTGCTTCATTCAGGTTAGACTTTGGCTTCGGCCGCGCAATGGCGGGGAGTTTAACATTTCCAAAAATTCCCACCTCGTTTGCCATGTCCAATAGGTGCATAAGGGATTTCAGTGTTGTGCTGTCCTTTGTGATTCCATGTTGTTTGGGGGTACAACTACAAGTCATGCTGAACTGTTATATTTTGTCAATTCCCCTCCATTTTCCAAGGGTGGAAATTGGGTCACAATTCTCAGCCCAGCCAGATCGCCAGGATGAATGTCATTCGAATGATTTATTTGGGGGAATTGTCCGTTTTATTATCATGGAGCGTATAATTTGTTCAAAATTCAGCAATTATTTTCTGTATTTTTATGTCGGCATGTTTCATATTTCTGATGAGTGGATTACAAATTTCAATTTGTATCATATGGTAAAATTAAATATAATTAATTCGTTTTTTTTGTGTGTGTGTGGGCATGTGATTGTATGTATTTTGGACAATTTCATATACAATTTGCAACCAGGTGTTTCTCAAAATCAAATTTTATGAATGATTTCAAAAATCAATGGGAGTGTCATTTTTTTTTAAAATGCTTAACCAGCCAACCTCTGTTTTATAGGAATCATCCCTATTTTGAACTTTCAATTGCAAAAAAATCAAGGGATACCCGATTTCAGAAATTTCACACAAATCTACTTTAATAATTACCGTACAAGAAAAGACCTGAATATTTTTGGCACCGAAGCCTCTTCCTGCAGGCTTCAAAAATGCAGTAACTAGGGTTGCAAAAGGGGTGGAAAGTTTCCGGGAAGTTTGGAAACTTTCCCATGGACACTTTCCAGAATTTTGAAGGGCCCGTGGAATATTGGAATTTTCGGGAATTTTCAATTTTGGCATTTGATTAAGTTAAAACATTTTAAAACATTTCTCCCCCATGTCAAAAAAATTAAAAAACCATTTTGTAGGCCTTCCTTTCAACAATTATTGTCCTGTTCTTTTTGAGTGCTAAATAAGAATCTATGACTACTGCTACAGGCCAATGATTAAAGGTTTCGATCCAGGCACTCGATAAAATCTCGCCAAAATGTCGGGTCACTCGCATGCCAAGTTCCTACCTCAAAAATGTTTTGTAAGGTCTTGTTTCTGTTGGACTAATACTTAACATATTTTAAATACATTTTTGTGTTAGGGACATTTGAAATTTGCATTTTCTGAGGGGCAAATTTGGGCCCTTCTCCTTAGACCCTGTACCAATGGTCAGTTTGCATGGGTCCGGGGGGCTGACGGGTGGTCGGGCTTCTGAGCAGGGGGCTTGTGCCCCCCCCCCCCATGATGGCTGGAATTTCCACTGAAAATTTTCATGCTTAACGGAAGCAGTCAAAACCATAAGTAAGTTAATTTTGAAAGATAATTCTCACTAAATCTAGGTTAACTCAAGGTGGGTGGTTAACAGGATACAGCTAACAAGACCAGTGATTGATAGAATAGAAACAAATTGACCCCAACATGTTTTGTTTTGTAAAGAGTTGTATGGTTTGTTCTCCCCCCTTCTGTTTAAAACATGCTTGTTTTTGCTTGTGTTTTCTTCTGTAGCATTTCACTGTGTACCGTAGATTATCCTATTCTGAACAAAAGGCCTATAATTATAAGTTTGTATCAATTCCAAAGAATTGTTTTGAGAAAATTCCCGAAAGTTTCCCTAAATTCCCAAAATTCCCCTTAATTCCCAAAATTTCCATGAAATTTTCCACTCTGAAACTTCCCTTCCCGGGAATTTTGCAACCCTAGGCAGAAATTTCATAGACTATGCCCTTGGACCCACTAGGGCCCTAAAGTGGATCATAAATAGACCCCACCCATAAGGACCTTTGTGATGACGTGTTCGTGGCACTACGCAATATGGATTTTTTGGGTCTCAAAATGTTGGAGGTATGAAAATGTGTTTGGCTGTATTCTAGGGGTCAAGGTTATACAAGGGTAAAAATATAAGAGTGCAAGATGTGTTTTTAACATACCATCATGTTCAGTACCTTCAAGGATTGCAGGGGGGGGGGAAAAGGTATGTTTGCCTATCTGAGGTTTAAAGTACAAGGTAAAACGGTTTCAAGGTCACACGGGGGAGGTAGGTAAAATTTAGATCATCAGATTGCTTTAAAAAAGGGTGCCAAATCGTTCCTCTTACTGTAGAGAAGCTGAAAATATACAGTTCGCTTTGTCAATAATAACATTTTGATGATTATTTAAGAGGCCATATGGCCGTGGTCCACAGGGTCTATGGGAGACTCTATTAATCCTATCTGCTCAGTCTCTTTTGAAAGATAAGGGACCACAGAATCATAGATACATTTTTTTATTTTTATTTAGTATTCATGACCTTATATGAAAAAAAAAAATTTTTTTTTTTTGGGGGAAAACCAGTTTCAACAAAATGGACCATTCTATAAATAATGACCTTGAACTGTCTTGGGGCCTATTGTACTGTTTGGGCCTATTGTACTAAAGACAATAGGGCAAAAGTATGGCAAACTAATACTTTTAGAAACCTAATTACCAAATGAACAATTAGTAGGTGTTTTTAAAAACAATTACACACTTATTTGTTACCCTGTACAAAATTTTTTCCCCCTTATACATGGAAAATGCACAAGAACACGATTTTAAACGAGAGCATCAAGGATGCGTGTGTGCTTACTCCAGCATTTGTGTGTTGAGTGGTACAATGAAGTGAAACCATTTATAGGTAGGCCTATCAAAAGACAACACAAAGGGCATTGCTTGTGATAATTCCCTATCCTAACGGCCCCGTAAATGAATCTTTTAGCACATTTATTGCATTAGGGTGGTATATCAGGGATTAAACAGTAAAATTTAGATGACATTGAGGATTAGGAAGGGCTTGTGTATGGGCCCAGGCCAGGGAGATAAGTAACAGAAAATTACTTTACAGTACAATGAACTGCTGTTTTCTCAACTTATTACAACTTTGAAGAAAAAATGAACTTTCTTCCATTTGACATTCTTCCACCCCAATTTTTCAATTTCCAGAAATTGCAGAAGCAAAAATACATTCCTCAAAGGTCAGCAGGGTCAAGAGTATTATAACCCTGATCTATGTTATGAAGCTTAATTACATTTGTATAGGGCATTCCCCTTCCTGTCAGCCACCAAGTACTACCAAATCAACATTTGTTAGGAAACTTTCCCACTGTCAACCACAGATTCATGAAAAAAGTATTATTCACTGAGCCTGTTTTCAAACTGAACTTAGAGTAACTTAGAAATTTTGTCAGTACCGAATTCTACTGCAAAAACTTTTGGTCTTTGTTTTTTGTTTTTTCAATTTTGGCTTTCTTAATAAAAACTGTACCGGGTACCGGGGGGGGGGGGGCCCATAATTCCAATGTGAGTTAGCCCAAAAAAAATGGGGTCTCCGAAAACTAGGTTTGTCAGAAAAATTTCAGGAAAATAAGCTGCGATTGTCCTCCCTCTATTTCTAGCTAACTTTTTGGATGGGAGTTGTTTGAAAGAAATTTGGGAGATATGGCTTGGACATGAGAAAGTAGGGTCTATGCGAAATTGAAATGTTCTTAAAATTGGGAGTCACTGGGAACTGTAAAAGAGCCTGAAAAATGAGGGGACTTATAGGCGTACATAACCATTACTTTCCTACCAATGTGAGGGAAACCCATACTTCATCCCAATGTGAAAACCACCTCCCACCTGTTACATTTGAATTGTTTTTGCTCTGTCATACCACATTTTAATTTTTATCTACCACATTTTGTACCATTAACCTTATCTCCAATTCACCACACACCCACCCAACACAACAATGCAAACACACACACAAATGCACAAAATAAGTTAGCAACTAAAACATAGTTAATAAAAATGATGAAGAAGTGGCATTCAAAGGAGGAAAAGTATCATATTTTAGTTGTCAACAAAAAAAAAAATCTTTACTTTTTTTTTAATATTAAAAACTCCTTTTTGATGCATGTGACAAATCATGTTTATTGCACTACCTGTACCTACTAGTGTAAAAATTTTAGGGCATTTGGCTATATGAAAGAAAACTGGTGTGGCAGGGTCTAGTTGACCCTGGCATCTATACCAAAACAAACAATCCTAGGCCTAACACATTTACACTTGACAGTTACGACCTGATGTCCAAAAATGGTTCCCTGTGTCTTGGGTGGTAGAGACCCTACTAACAATGGCATGCAAAGAGTCACCAGACAACTACAGTGAACCAACGGAGTATTGGACTAGTCTACAAGAAATGTGTTTACAAGTGGTACAAGTGTAACTCTTTCTGTGCGTTTCTTGATAGTTAGCCGCCGTTGCTTGCGTGGATCCTGTTAATGTATTCCAAGGGGGGTGAGGTTTGTGGGGCCCTATAGACCTTTTGGTCGACGCCTCCATATCAACGGTTTTGTTTCATTACTGTGTCGTTAATTGGAAATAAAGTAGTGATGAACAATGATCTATCACCCAGCACTCTGTTATAGACTTACTTCGTAAGCAAAAAATGGGACACCCAGGATTTTTAGATCTCCATGAAATTTTTCTGTTGGTATTGGAAAAACATTGTGTCAAAAATTGATATGAAAATAAACTAACCAAACATCAATTACATTCCCCATGTAACTATATATGTCACTCCCTGCTTTTTTGACCCCAAACGACTTTTGTAGACAAAAAATGTAATACCACCGTTTCACAAATTTTTTGAAAACCTTGCCCATTCGAGTTGTTATAATGCCGAGGAACGGTTACGGGTAGGAAGTATCATTTGCTGAGTGATTTGTTTTTGTTCAATTTTGGATGTTTGTTTTTATAGTGGCACCTTGAGTTGGGCAAGGGATTAAGGTACGTTAGGGCTTGAACAACCAAGTTCTGACTTGAACACAGAAACAGAGGAAACCTATGGAAGACAAAAGAGAAAAAAAAGGTACTTAATAGGCTGTGTTTCTTTGTTCATATTATTATTTCCTTGTGAGAAAAAGCTTAGATTCACAAAATTGAGTTGATTTTGATCTTAGGTTGGCCTCGATTGCTTGCATTGTTTCCCACTGTCTCTATAGGCCACTGTGCTTGATAAATTTCTGTTCAATTTGCGTTTATGGACAGACAGAAAAATGAAAATTGTGAATTTCTGGCAGATACGAACAAATTTTTGCGTGAGATTTGTACACATGGATTATTACGGCTCCCGTGGTTCAAAAAACAAAAACAACCACTTTTGAGTAAGTCGGGGGAGGGGTGCGAGGTGTGGGTCACAAAATGCCACTTTAAGTACAAATGGAAATTTCAAGCATAGGCAAAATAGTGTTCATCTACAAAGCACCATCAACCCCACCAAACAAAAGCACTGTGGTTACACTGAAAATGGTGCACACTGATTATTTCCATAAAAATTGATCAGGGGAATTTCTTGATATTCTTTTGTTGTGAATATTATATTAGGAATGGTGATAACCTTTATTTCTCACATGCCTTTCTGGTACAGATACTCTAAAGCACTGCTGTATATTGAACATCAGACATGGTGTGGCGAGTCTTGTTAGTTATTTTAGTAAATGAGTGATGCCTAGCTTAAAGGTGCTTGTTCTGATAAGTCTATTGTGATCTCTACTTGATATGAGAGCCAGCACTTGCAAATATGCTCTTCAAAGTAATGTGGGGGGGAAACAAATTGTGGTTTTGATGGTTAGAAGCAATAATGCATTCAATAGCAAACCCTATTCAATGGTATGTTAATATGATTGGTTAACCATTAAAATAACATTTTTTTGTGAGGGGGGGCTCAAATTTTAGGATGGACAATGAGAAAATATGCCTTTACTGATATCAAAATCAATATAAATGGGGGACGGGGGGATCCCAAAGAGACCGCACCTTCTTTAATGTCAAAGTACAAGATATGGCACTGGTCTCACGAAAAATATTGAACACAATCACCCATTGTTATGGCTATATGTGTCTTAGCCTTTAGTTGTTGTATATTACTTCATCAAATTAAGTACAGTATCACTGGTAACTGGAAAGTGTCTGAATTTAGGCAAAAGGTCTTAATCTGGAAAGGCCTGTATGAATAGGGAAGTAAGCGTAAATTCAGCCCTAAATTCAGGACACTTGCCCACCCAAAGTTAATTGCTTTGCCACCAGAACAAAATCATAAATTACCAAGAGCCAATGATAAACAACATAAGTGATTGCCTATTGATATTACAAAACCTCATGGTAAATAACTTGTCCTATTGTGCCAAACCCCAAATCTATTATCCCGTTGAGTCGGATTGTTTCATAACAATGCAGATTTTGGGTTGCAAGTGGTTGTCTGAATTGGTGTCTGAATGTTGTTCTGAATTTTGTCTGATGAAATTGTAGGTAGTAACAATAGAAATTCCTCATTGTGTGAGTGATTAAAATCAGACCATTTGCCAAAATTCAGACGTTTTCAGTTACCAGTGTCTGATAATACTGAGATATCTTGAATAGTCGTATGTATGTTATCATTTACAAAAAAATTCAGTTGTAATTTGGACAACCAGACTATTGACAAAAATTCCATGTCTTCAACATTTGTTTGCAGACGGAATGTATACTAAGTGATTCAAGCAGGTGATGAGGATACAAGTTCCACATTATGGTAGTGGCACCATCCCACCACCATCATTAGTTCAACCCCGCATGTCAGCTTCATCAAAGGGAAAAGGTACGTGTAGGTGCAAGCAGAATAAAGCGCCACCGTGACGTTTGACCTCACCAATGGGTAAGGCTGGTGCATTTTTCAAAAAAAAAAAAAGTGTCATCAACACAGTGATGAGATCGTCACTATATGTAGGGGCAGGAACAAGTGCCGGGAAGGGTGGTTTGCAAGCAGTAAATCGGCACTATTGACCTCACCAAGGGCAAGGCTGGTGCATCAAAGTCGTCATCAACAGGCAGTAGTATGAGATCTTTCACTCTCTGTAGGGGCAGGAACAATGCCGGGAAGGGTGGGTGCAAGCAGTAAATCGGAACTATGAACTCGCCAATCATGCAAGGCTGGTACAAGCTGTGCAGCAGCATCAGTGAGCAGGACAAGATTGGGCTCTTGTTGATTCAGGCAAGTTTTTTGTATCAACCTCCTCTTAACTCTAAGATATCTCCACACACTTCCCTCTCATGCTCTCTACATTTAGACTTCCAACCTCACCCCGAGCCGCCGTCAGGTTTGAAGCCGTCAGGGCCAGGGGGCTTCCTTTCACCTTTCTTTCTCGGATTAAGGTAGTTGACACCCACCCCAACCTTTGGGCTGGTTGGTGCCTTCTTGTATTATTCTTCATGAGGATTTATTGGAGCGATTTTTAAATCGGCCGGATGCCCTTCCTGACGCCGAACCACCTTTATCGGCGGTGGCCCTAGCCTTTGGGGATTCCCCCTCCATCAAATGTTAATTTTATCCCCCTGGCTTGAAAAGGCTGAGGGGGATATTGCGAAGATGCGCATGTCCGTATGTTATTATGTATGTGTGTTCCAGTTTGCTTAGGTTTTCGTTTTTCGCGTCCTACTCGAAAGTTTAAGTCCGATAATTTGCGCCCAAGATTTATTGGTCTCGCTATGAGTCAAATGTGTCACAAAAAGCTCAAATTTTAGACAGAACATTTTTTTTATATTTTTTATTGTAAATGATGTAATAAAAGGTGATTATGATGGAAAAATATAAATGTGCAGAATATTAAAATTATGAAAAAATTCCGTCAGTCGCAGTTCCGTCTATTGCAATAGTACAAAAACCGGATGTTTAAAAATAGATAAAAAGGTTGCTGGGTTATTTTTTTTTTATTTAATTCTTTATATGCATAATCAACTTGTTAACAAAACTATTGATGGATAAACACCTTAAAATTCCAGCACAACAGCTTGTAAAATTGTTCCGTCTGTCACATTCCGTCCGTCGCATTTGTATCTGATCGCTTTTATAATATCAAGTTTCGGAATACTTTCCTTAAAATATTTCTCTAAATTTTTAAGGGAAGAGACTACTCAACAGGTATAATGATAATGGAATCAAGCTCCCTTTAATTTTGACAATAAGAAAACAAGTGTTAAGTTTTGGAAACCCTCTTTTTGTCAATTCCGTCCGTCGCAATCATAAACTGTGTTGCCATAGCAACATACTTGAACTTGACCACTTGATTTTTTTTTCATATTAAAGTATACAAGTTACTTATTCAATTCATGTAATTATTATGCTTAGGTTCAAGTAGGGGAATAAATACAAGCAAAATTAACGGTCAAATTCCGTCCGTCGCAGAAACGGAGGTTTTGGAAATGGCCCACCTAACTTGGGTCGAAGGTGCAATACGGGTTCCTTCATGTTGTTGAGGTCAAAAGGTCACATACATGATGGTGACACACACCGAAAAGAATGTTCGCTTGGCATCACAGCACGTAGAGGCTCAATCGACGACCCATTATCGCAGAATAAGGGGCGTAAACTAACCAATCAAAGAGCGCGCTTTTGAATAATGGGCAGTAAAGGTATAGCATATGATAGAGGCTTACGATTATTTGTTCAACTTTATCTTGCAATCAGTGTATGGCCCAAATTATGCTATTCACAAGTTACATCATTTATACCAAAATCCTGTACATGTACGTATTGCTGAGATTTTTTTTTCAGGAATGACTAATGTTTGTTTGGTTGCTTTGTTTGTTTGTTTTTACAGGTAATCCTTAAAAAGACGAATTCTGACACTTCTTGAGGAGATCAAGGAGTCGGTCCAGGACAACACCAAAAAATTAACATTTCTAATGAATAAAGGGGTTGATGATAACTTGCAGAATGATACCATTCTAGATGTAGGCCTACCTGTGGACTCAAGAGATAACATGATGGACCTGGAAAGGTCACTCAAAATGGACATTGCTGCTAGAAAAGTTTTGGTAAGTTGATCGTAAAATTGGCATTTCCTTGAAAAGATAATCTGGTTGGAAGTTTGTGACTTTGTGTAGATCAAAATAATTGTAAATTCTCATCAAAACAGGGCCGGAATGTTTATGTAAAAGTACAATCGTTTGTCTACCATAAGTGTGATAGAATTAATATAATTGGAATTCAACTTTTAATAAAATGCCAAGTTAAAGGTGCGTGTTCCGATCGTCTTTGGACCCACCTGATTTACCCGGAAGAAATATCGATTTTGATATCAGATGAAAGGACGTATTTTCTCATTGTCGTCTTGAAATTTGTGCCCTCAATCCATTTCATCTCAAGATATAAACAAAAAAACGCCGTTTAGTGGTTAACCACCAATATGTTTTAGCACAGTTATTGGGGGAGGGGAATAGGGCTTTGCAACATGCATTATTGCGTCTACCATCAAAACCCCAAGTTGTTTCCCACGGTACTTGATGTGGTGTATGTGCAAGTTCCAGGCTCTCGTATCAAGTACAGAACACAATACACATAAATCGGAACAAGCACCTTTAAATGCCAAAACCCAAGGATACCTATTGCTATCGATGCTGTCCAGCATAGATGAATTTTTGTAGAATCTCTGCATTTACAAGGCATGTGTACATTACAAATTGTAACATTATACCATAATACCTTGGGTGACATCAGCGGGTGTATTGAGTCAATCCACAATGCACCAGTTTTGGGAAATTCACCTAGTTAGTCATGATCCGACGAAAATCCTACTAATAAACTGATTTTACGTTCATTTTTGCCCACAAAGCGTTAGTACTTTTGGAATTTTTTTGCATGATCATAAAATGTCTTGTGGTTCTTTTACTTTGAAACACTTTATTCCTAAGTACTGACATGTGTTTAGTACAGTAGCACATTGCAAATTGCAATGCATTGTGGGATTGATTCAATACACCCTCTGGGTGACATCTGTATTTATGCAAAATTATAGGGAAGCAATAGGTATAAAACAAAGATAAGAGACAGATTTTGTATCCAATTCCATCCAACACATTTTGAAGCACAACCTACATGTAATAAGACTGTTTGTATTATTGTTTAAGATTTGTGAATTTTCATGAATTTTTATGATGCCATTTTATATTTATTCAGGTAACAAAGCTGGCTGCAGTGGGAGGGAGAAACTTAGAAAATGCAGTTAAGCGCACTATGAGACAACTGCTAACCACAACAATGGCACGAAATACGAACATGACTGGTCGTAATGATAAGGTGGCATTGGAGAACACAATATTGCTGGAGTGTATAGTTGGTAAGTTTTATAAAATTAGTCTTGATTGGTATCAAATAAGTGGAATCATGAGGCTTTTACAGTGCAAAAAAGATCAGACTTATGCCAGATCTTATTCCTTTTGTAACTTCATTATGGCCATGATTCATAAGGGTGGCGTTACATTTTTCTTAAAAATATGAGATTATTTTGGTTTTTAATATGAAGATGATAACATTTTAAAGCCTATTCTTTTGTCTTTCATTTGATACCAAAGCTAGTCTTCTCCACTAATTTCCATTTTTTTTTATGATTGTACTAATGAGCATGCAGGGTGGTGAATATTTGGACACGGTACCACAGAAACTCTATGCTCATTATTGAAAGAAGGGTCTTATGTAGGGCAACAGATGGGAAGGTCAAAGATCATGCAGGGGTCACTTACGGTCATTATATATTTCTCTCTCATTCTGGGACCACATAATTAGAGGACCTAATTGAAAATTTACTTGTTACACGTACCCTGGATATTGAGTGTGTGATAATGCCATTGGAATCCTTGTTTTATAAGCTAAAGTTCCAAAAATGTATGCTTTTGTACATAAATGTTGGCAAGACAACATTTTTGTAGAAAACTTGAAATGGATGATTTTCCACCAACATCTGTGCATCATGAAAATTTGCCCATTTTTGAGACACATGGCATCATGCAATATTTCATAAAACTCAATTTTGGGAGTATCAAATATATCATCCTATACATCCTGCCTATTTGGTACTGGGGAACTTCAAACTACATGAATGAATAAATATTGCTTGCTCATCATTGCAGACATCTTTTGAAAGGAGCAGATGAGTGATGAAAATCTCCTCTAGAACTTCCAAGAAGAGTGGGAGAGGAGTGATTGAAAAACTCTAGTACAAATAAGGGAGGAGTGGTTATAGGTTCTATGTAAAGTATACTCGGCAATCAAATATATATCTGGGATTTGTGCTTATTCTGTACTGTAATAAACACTTGTACTTGGGGATAAAGTGTTCAGAAAGTTTAATAACTGCAAGATATTTCATGATCATGCTGAAAATTCCTTAAGTACTTGCACTTTGTGGGCTAAAATGAGTGTAAAATTCAGGGTTTTTATGTTCCAAGAATAGGATTTTTGTAGGATCTATTATTTGCTCGAGTCATTGCAGCATGATGTACTGGTCACTGATATTAAAGGTGCAACGAGAGATTTCAAATAACGGGTGCCCCTAAAAATATGATAATTCTGATTTTTGCACTGATTAAGCTCAGAACTGTTTCTTTGCTACCGAAATTGTGAAATTTCTAATTTTGTATAGGAGCAAATTATACGAAATTGAGCCTGTTTTCTATTGAAATATAAGCACATACAAATCAACTTTTGTTTTCATTTTAAGTTATTTCTATAGCCAAATAAAAGTAGGGAATCTATTGCATGTCTAATCTAAATGAAATTACTTCATATCAAAGAAAATATGGACGACTTGAAATCTCTCGTTGCACCTTTAAGTCAAGAAATTGTGAATTTTTATTCATTTTCAAACAAATGTGCAGAAATCAGTTACTTCGCCGATATATGAATAACCAAAGTCCTTATGAAAGCATCTTTCTCTTTGATCCCATCACCTATAACTTTGAGTTTCCCAGTTTGTATTTGGAAGTATTTAGGTGATCTTGAATGTGTCGACCTCAAAACAAAACATTTTGAGGGGTTGATTTTAACTGCCAATTTTCTTCCATTTAACTAGCGTGTTTAGGTCATTTTGTAGAAAGTGTGAGTCTGTCATTTTGTATTTTGTGTTAAGGCAAAAAAAAAAGTTTGTCTCTTGACCTTCTGAGAAAAAAGCAAAGTGCCATGGTCTTTTTTTTGCATGCTCTGCTGCCTCTCTGTACCAAAATTTCGAATCACAATCCGGGTGTGCCAACCAGGTCTCCCATACTCATCCCGCACCTGGCGAGAACAGGTCTGCATTGAAGGTAAATGGGCTCGATTGCCTGGAAAAAATCATTGCCGCTGCTTCCATCAAGGAGAGACGTGGCCAAATTCTGTAGCAATGCCATTTCGGAGCATCGGTGCAAGACCCATTTCCTGAGCACTTTGCCGCCTTTGTGATTCGCACGCGTACAATCATGATATTTTTAAGAAATTCAAAAACCAAGATAAAAAATACTGTTTTAGTTTTCCTTTTCAAAATCACACGCTGCTTGTTGTGTATGCCCATGGGCTGTGTAGAGACAGCTCGTGTGTGCCGCCAATAGTCTACAATGTCATTAATCAGACCGGGTCCGGTGCAATTCAGAAGAAAAGAGAAGGGGGGAAAATATATCGCAGCGCATAGCGCTACACGCAAATTTTGATTTTAAAAGCTATGCATGCGGGGTCCAGAGACACTTTTTTTTTTGGCCTAAATCAAATGAGCAGCTGACTGTATATTATCAGGAAGGTTGTAGATATAGTATGTGAAGAAAATAAACGGACCAAGCACCGTTCCCTGAGGGACTATGTGGAGTAAGGCTGTTGATTCTAAACATTTAAGCACCAGCTGACCGTTTAAATGGATAGTGGTATTGCAAAACGGTTAGATGGGAAGCTTACTTTAATACCAAAAGTTTGCAAAATTCATTAAATAAAGCCACATTTTCCATCACTAAATCCCAAATGAGTACAAAAATTCTTTTTAAAGTACCATCTGTCTCAATTTTCAAGTATTCGCCAGAGTAGTTGCCAATTATCAAAATTAGCAATAGCATGCGTGAGCCAGCAAGGCATTGGCACTGTTACTTACGGATGACAGGCTTGCCAAAGTAGCCAATCACGGACGCTGTACTATCGTACGACGGTTGCCAAAAATCACAAGATGCCGACATCAACATGCACGATTGCCGGTGTGGTGAAACTTTACCATGAAAATCAACTTTCGATAAAATTTGACATAAAATATGTTGTTCTTCTTGCGTATGAGGCAGCAGCTAAATATGTTTTAAGCGTTGGAGCCAACTCACTGTTGATTGGTTGGGGTTTGAGAAATCTGTGTCCACCGGTGGACGAAAGGTAAGGCACTCATTGAGAATGTGATCGCAGTCTGTGATGGAGAACCACATTGGCAGGCTGACGATGGCCGCAGCCCCCATCGGTGCATGTTGCTATTGAAGCGACCGACTCCTGTGCAAATCCGGTTTATGGTGACCCATTCCTTGCGTGGGAGATTGCTGCCAGGTGGGTAGTTCTGTCTTAGGTGTAATAGAGAGTTGATCTGGTCTTGGAGTATCTTGCCAGGCAGTATTCCATGTCTGTAAGATGTTGAATGGGGAACTGGAGAGTTAAGCAGCGTGTCAGCAGAAAGGTCGGCGAGAGCGCAGTCTCTGTCTACCGAGTTGGTGTGATTCTTTGACAGTGTTATGCAGCAGGTGTTTGTTGTCCAGCAGGGCCTTATTCACTAGTTTGTGCGTGTGGTGTTCTCTCCGAAGTACTGCAGGTGCAATGCCTGAAACCACTGGTAGAAATTCAGATAGAGTAGGACGGAGGCAGCCAGTGATGGTTCTCAAGGGATTATGTATTGTAATAAATTAACCCCCCCCCCCCCGACTTACCTAAAAGAT
>JAMKCH010000887.1:0-50253 GCA_023653785.1 Ophioderma brevispina | reverse complement strand
TTCGACCATTTTGAACCAAAATAGCCGTTTTGGGGGTCAAGGCAATGCTCAATAACATTGAAACACAACGGATCCGAAAATACCGGGAACCACACAAAATACGGCTGGTAACCAAACAGGAACCGTCCAAATTCTTTGGACAATTTTAAACCAAAATAACCGATTTGGGGTCCAGGCATTTCTCAGTAACCATATTCAGTCTATCATCTGAAGAGTACATAGCGTGCACAAACCTGTAACGAGCCTTTGTGAAGTTTTTGACTGTAGTGTGTTGTTGAGACATTTGTTAATTTTCGTGATCTTTTGCGTGTTTTGAGACCAGTGTTTATATAGTGAAACCTGTGTTTGGATGTTGAGACCTTTCTGCGTTTTTGAGACATTTGCATGTTTTGAAGATCTTTGTTTGATATTGGGACCTTTGTGTGTTTTGAGACCTTTATGTGCTTTTGAGACCCGTTTGTTTTTGAAACCTTTGTTTGATGTTGAGACCTCTGTGCATTTTGAGATTTTTGTGTGGTTTTGGGACCTTTACGAATTTTTGATACCTTTGATTCTTTTGAGGCCTTAGGTTTGAGACCTGTTCGCGTTTTTGAGACCTTTGTTTGATGTTGAGACCTTTTGTGTGTTTTTAGACTTTTGTTCGCTTTTGATGTTGAGACCTTTCTGTGTTTGAGACCTTTGTGTGGTTTGAGACCGTTACCAGCTTTTGAGACCTTTGTGTAGTTTTGAGACCTTTGTAAGTTTTGAGACCTTCGCTTTTTGAGACCTTTGCCTGTTTGTGAGACCTTTGCTTGTTTTTTAGACCTTTGTTTATTTTTGAGACCTTTGTTAGTATTTGACATTTTGACAGTGTTGTCTGCCCATATTCAGAAGCTGTACAATGTAGGGTATAATCATTGTTGGTGTTTTGAGTGTATTAGAAATCTAAAATAAAGGTGAGACATTTCTAATCAAAGAATAATTTATGATTACTTGTGCCCGTTAAAAATACCTTTCCTATGGAAAAAAACATGTTTGCAAAATAGAGTGGGATAGTAGACCTACTTTACTGTTTCTGCAATTTACCCCAAACTAACGGTGGGATTATACTCGAGTGTTTTGTCATTCATCATTTCAATCTTTTTTCATAATTTCTTAGAAACATACACATTGAAACGTAAAATAGATAAAGCCAGATAGGAGAGCTGAACAGGCACAAGACCGAACCAGCTATCAGCAAGCAGTCAGAAATGTTACAAACAGTTAAAAAATACAGAACAATGTAAAACATTAAAAATCTTATAGAAACATTCAAAATAGTGAAAAGAGAGCCAGTCCCTTAAATAATTATTGCACAAGCAAAAAATGGTCTAAAAAAATTGTAAATGGACCAGTCACGATCATATTTCGAGTAAAATTGAGTAAGAACAAAAATTTTCAGGACAGATTTAATGTAATGTAAATATATATATATTTTTACTTTTTGATACCAAAGGAATGATTAAATTTAAAGCTCTTCAGGAGACCCCTACTATTTCAACACAGAATAACTTCGTGTCATAACCCTGTTCTTACAGGTCGATGTGTAGTCCAGCATATTTGTTTTCTTTCCGTGTATGGTGTTTATGAATTAGTCCAAGATTAATAGAAAAACACCCGGAAATAAATAAGCCATAGCTGATTTTTCAGGATAGTTTCCTAATGTTGTAAGGAATAACATATCAAAAGTCCCCCTTGTGCTTATTGAGTAATAAGGGGGTAAAGTTTGTACAGGGGTAAAATTTTATAATGGTCCAATTGTCTTCAAATGTATACCAATGTTTGCGTCATGTCATAAGGATTAAAAAAGGTATAGTTTGCCCTATCCGTGACTTATCGTTTATTAACTATAAGGAAATAACGGTTCAAGGTCATACTGGGGGTATAGCTTCAGAATGCTCTGATTCTTTTCAAAGGTGTATCAAATTGTTCGTCTCTATGTGTATAAACTGAAAGGATATATTTAAATAGTTGAAGTAATTTCCTGCCATAGTTATAGGGCTCATTATGACCGGTTTCTCCAGGATCTATGGGAGGTCAAAAGCCACCGCCCTATAAGGTCAATATTTAAAAGATGTAGATGGAGTGAATAAGCATTTTTTGCCATAATATGACTGTACAACGTGTACGAGTAATTTGGGATTCATTAAATTTAAATCGGACTGATTTTGGAATTTTATCCCACGATGACCTTGAAAGACTTTTGGCCTATTCCTTAACACTTTTGCATAAAGGGTTTGCACTTCCGTTAGTGCATAACGGTGGGGGGGGGGGGTCCTAGGGGCCCCCTAATATAACCACTTTCCTAAAGGATTGTTTAGATGAAATCCACCACATGTTAGAAGGCTTCAAAGACATCAACAATAAAGAAATAAAAACTGAAGAAAGTTGTTCAGTAAGAAAATTAGGGGCAAAACATTGATTTTAATTTTGCGTCAAAATGTGCGAAAAAGACACTAATTTGTTTCTGCATTTTCTACGGCATTGCTTCACCTAGACTTGTGCTGATTGCTTTAATTGGTGAAGAATGAACTATATTTACCATATTAAGCACAAACATAAATGTCTCATGCCATTTTATATTTTTTAGGGTTACTTGTATAATTTACCATAGGTTCCTACAGTAAACCGCTACATGATGTATATAAAATATTATGGCTCCAATGGCTTACTATACTTTGCAAGATTTTTTAAAATTAATTATTTACTTTGGTTATGTCACTAGGTGTATGCATTATGAAAATCAGAATCACAGTAACTGTAATAGGATTTTTCATTTTTGTCATGGGCTCTTCCGTTAGTGCATGGGGGGGGGGGGCTCCTAGGGACCCATGCTAATTAACGCAAAAACGACGCGATGGATTTGATTTTTTTTGCACCAATGCAAGCGCAACTAAAAGTTAGACGAATACAAAAAATATAAACCAAATAATTGCAGCGTTAAAAATCGCCGGCTGAAAAACAAAAAAAATGGGTACCTATAGGAACCCCCCCTTATGCAGTTAAGTGTTACAACTAAAGGTCAAAGGTTAGGCAAACCATATATTTTTTAATCAGTCTGACAAGAAGAAGACAATAGTCCACGATTTGACTCAATTGAATCATTTAAATTTTTTAACCCTGTATAAACTTTACCCCCTTATTACTCAATAAGCACAAGGGGGACTCTTGAGGACTTTTGATATGTTGCTTCTCACAACATTAGCAAACTATCCTGAACAAAAATCAGCTATGGCTTATATATTTCCACTTTCTCTCTGTACATACACAAACCTAAAGTTCCTGGATTAAATGTTCTGTTCAAAAGGAACAGTGAGTTCAATTATAATGATGGACTTGGAGCCTTCATTAATAAGAACAAGGTCCAGTTTTTGTTGTGTGGAAAGGATGTCGGGTGAATTGTAGTACCGGCAACTTTTGTTGGCGTCTTTCAGGTCGCAATAAAAATTATAGGACTGATCAGTAACATTTTCAGACTGTCAAAAACTTATGCGGAGAACAGAATTATGGTGCCACGTGTATATCTTACCTTGGTCAAACATAGTTTTACGATTATTGAGGACACGTGGGAGAATCTCTTATTCCCACATTAGGCACAATTGTGTTGATTTTTTATTACACCAGCGACTCAAGTTATTTTTGCTCGAAGTGTATCAAGAAAGCATTTAACAAGAATTTCTTATGCCCTAGGAAATCATACAAGATTCCACCAAAGATAGACTCAGAAATCGAAACGGAATACTAATGACCACGTTGCAATCAAAATCCATGTTTCTCTATCCCAAAATCTATATAAAAAGCTGGGTTTATCGAATAAGATAGAATGTGAAGTTTTTCTGTTAAAAACCTTGCTTTTGATGAAATAAACATGTTTTTTTTTTTTGAAAAACTTTGCTGTCGTCGAAAAACACGTCTCGCCGAATACCAAGGTACCTACAGAGATTTAGTGTTTTTAGTTTAAAAAAAAAAAAAACCCACTATTTTATCGGCTTAGAATCCAAGTTGCCAAGTTCATCGACCGAAATGTTTTTTCTCAGAAGGAAAAAAAAACTATCATTACGATTAATTATTTAATAAAGAATTGGGTTCTCGATCAAAAAAAGTTAGGTTTACGACCTAATTGTTTTTGTTTATTAGTGTGTTTTGTTTGTTTGTTTATTTGTTTTTTGTTTGTACTTGATCCTCGCCCGACATGACAAAGTTTCTAACGGAAAAAGTTTGGAATTTTCTTTTAAAAAAATTAATCGGGACATTTTCTCTATCCCGAGGTGTCCCGATTAAGCCGAGTCACGGTCTTTGATTTTTGACGAGCCAGGTCCAACATTTCGTTTATTCAATTTTTTAGCGCTACGTAGGAAATGATCCATCACCCAAGGGCGGTATTTTTTACATTATTCCTTTGGGTGTTTTATTTGGGGCATAAGTAGGCCTCTCTGTATCATTAGGGCACATGTGGTGCAGTGATCAGCGCTCCGTCTCATAAAGCATAAGGTTGGGGTTCGAGCCCCGCCGCTGTCGCCAATGTTGTGCACTTGGGCAAGGCACGTACCTCGCTTGCCTCTCTCCACCCAGGAGTATAAAGGTGGTACCGGCATATGCTTGGGAATGCAAAACAGACTCGTGTGCGGTAGGAGTGGCGAATGCCCCCACAGGTAACATTACAAGAGGAGGTCTGGCCCCAAACGCCAATGACAGAGAAGATGGCACCCGCTGTTGTTTGTTTTTTGGAATACTGGTAACAATCTAGGGGCGAAAGGTTTATGTAATAGCCTTATTCTATTTTCCATTTGATTTTGGTAAGTCCGAGGTTGTTTTTTCGAGATAGATTCTTTTATTCGAAGGCTTATTACACCTAGTGGTTTTTTAAGTCGAGAGGGTTTAAAGCGAAGGGGCGTTTGTCCGAACTTCGGACAAACGCCCCTTCGGTCTAAAAACCCCTCGGATTATAACCCTCAAGATATTTTTCGGAAACATTGCCCCCTTCCGGAAGCAAAAATCCTTGTGATTTTTTTCGGAGGAGAAGGAAGGAAAGAGGAGGAAACGCCCTTCGGAAGAAAGAACTCATTTTATGTTTCGGACTAACGTCCCCTTTTTTGTTTCGCGACCAAATGCCCCTTCGGAAGAAAAACCCTTTCGGAAAAGAATTAACCCTTCGGAAAATTAATCGTTCGGAGTAATGATCTTTCGGAAAAAATGAACTACATTTCGGACAAACGACCTCGGAGTAAAAACTTTTCGGACACATAACACTTCGGAAGAAAGCCCTATCGGAAATATGGAATTCGATAGAATAGTGTGTTCGGACAAACGACCCTTCGGGAATAAAAACCTTCGGAGAAATAACACCTTCGGAATATAAGTCTGTTCCGTTTTTGAACAACCTGCAAATACAGATAACCGAGTAAATCGTTTTAGAGGCACAAAAACATTTTCGAGGTTCCATAGATTGACTATTTACGTGAGTTCATACATATATTTCGTGCTCCATTTATTTGCCTGCAGAAATACCTCCAAGGTGAAGCAATTAAACGACATTTTTTAAAATTTGCAAATGTTCCAATTTAAAAAACATGATGAATTTTGTATGGAGGCACAGTACTAAATTAGAAATGAACATTCTAGCTATTTTTAAATTGCGTCTCTATACTTTAAATTTTGTAGGGAGTTGACCAAGGTGTCTGTCATATTGCAGTGACAAGATGGATCTGCTAAAGATCATTTACTGTTCTGGTCACTAGTGTGGACGCATGTAGCAAGTAGTATGAAAATTCATTTGGATTTGCATGACGTACCAAAAATTTTCTAGGTCTAATCTTAGTTAAACCAAAAATCATGTAATTGTTTTTAATATGTCGAGTGTACAGAATTTAGATAGGCTAGGGAGTTACTGGTAATTGTTAAAATTTAGTTGACGACCGTATGACTGGGGATGCAGGTGTACCTTCAGGGAAATGAAACAGTTTTATGATGAAAAACATTGATATGAACGTTTGCAACATATGTATTTCTTTAATAGTCCCGTTTCTACATGCATTAGCTTCAAACTTCAAATTTGTCAGATTTATCACAGTTTGTGTTGGTAATTGTCTAGTAAAACTATACATGTGAACCATAATGCTCAAGAAGGATGGTGCGTCATAAAAAGAGGATTCTTTAATCAGTCTCACTCGCAACGGCGCGACGTCGGCAAAATAGAGGGCGAACGAAAACTTGGCTAACGTCTCTCCATATCTTTATAGCTGGTCCCCAGATTTAAATCTTAAATGACCGTTTTTGGAAATTACTCGTTTTGCAGCGAGGTTTAATCCACTAACCTCGGCGGATTTTTGACGTCAATAATTTTTACTAATTATCATGATATTACTAAGTCTTTTGAATGAAGTGTAAAGGTGATAGTTTCCAATTTTTGCGTATCGTGTTATCTACTGGTTATGCGTATGAAGCCTGAAACCTGTATACACAGACCCACCAGGTACAGTGGGAGGGGAAACAAACATGCGGTTGTGATGCTTGGCACGGGAAATGCGTAGTGCAACGCCTTATGCACTACTGGCTAATATGATGGTTATATTAAAAATTGCAGTTTTTTTATTCACTATCTTGAGAAACGGGAATGATTGTCACTGAGACGAGACTCCATGTAAAGTGCCACGTAGGCAGTTCCCAAAAATACCGTTGTAAATCCCAATGCCCAAATCGAGCAAGATCGTGTCCTACCCCCCCCCCCCGCGTATTTGTAAGCCTCAGAAAACTATCAGCAATAGTAACTACTCAGGGGCTAGTGTCAATGGGGTAGTGTGGGTGGACCCCCAGAGATCCTTCAAGAAGAATATTAGAAAGAAAAAGTGAGGAAAAGAGAGAGAGAGAGAGGGGGAAGAAGGGAGAGAAAAAGAGAAGAGAAGAGAAGAAAAAGAGAGAAAAGAAGGGAAGAAAGAAAGAAACAAAAAGAGAACGGCGTCAGAAGTATAAGATTGAACTCCAGACTTAGCATAAATCCAAATATCTCAAATATTTAAAATGGCTTCCCCTCAAGCCAACTAGTTTTGTTTCAAGTTTAGCCCACGGTAATCAAGAATTGTTAATGTGCCAACAGTACTTTGCATGAGCAAACGGGACGGGAGCCATGGGCCATTCCTCTAGTTTGGTCTACCAGTGTTAGGGGGAATTTTCAGTGCTACACTCTAAAAAATGTTGAATAAAAATGTCACAACCCTTTCTGGTGAGTAATAATAATAATAAAATGCATTTATATGGCGCTCTACAGAGAACACAACGCCTTACACCAACTATTAAAAATAGGAAATAATATACAACATAAGAGGAAAACTAAAACAAATCCAAAGTAAGGAAATAAAGTATGTTGTAGGAGCCGTTTTAAGACACTGGTGGAAGGCGCCTCTCTAAATATGGCACCGCTAGAGGGACATAAAACGTCGAGTTTGACAAACCGCGTGAGTTTGCAAGGTGGCCACGCCATGCCGGCGACTTTGCAAGTTGGCCACGCCATGACGGCGAGTTTGCAAGGTGGACCACGCCATGCGGCGGAGTTTCAAGTTGGCCCCGCCATGCCGGCGGAGTTTTCAAGTTGGCCTCGCCATGCCGGTGAGTTTTCAAGTTGGCCACGCTATGCCGGCGGGTTTGCAAGTGGGCCACGCCATGCCGGCGAGTTTGCAAGTTGGACACGCCAGGGCCGAGCAGTTTGCAAGTGGACCACGCCCTGCCGGCGCGTTTGCAAGTTGGCCAAGCCATGCCGGCGAGCTGGCAAGTTGGCCAAGCCATGCCGGCGAGTTTTGGAAGTTCACCACGCCATGCCGGCGGAGTTTATTTTTATTTATTTTTTTATTACTTAGTTTGATATTTATGCTATTTATTATTTATTGATATTTATATAAGTTATCTTTATTTATTTTTTATTTATATTATTAGAGTTATCTTTATTTATTTTTATTAGTTATTTTTTATTATTTGTTTATTCAATATTTGTTTTTAATTACTTTGTTAATTTATTTATATTTAATCATCTCATATGGCCTCGTCAGTCGCAAGCGGAATAGGCTAAAGCGCACCAACCCTTGAGTAACACACCAGCGTCTCACGTGAAACACCGCATTGCAGAGGGGAAGATCGCTCAGAGCGAGAAGAGGGCCAATCCTAGAGTGGCGTCTCTGCTCATAGGTGTCTAGCATATTAGAGGAATGTCACATGGCTTGACTATCCCAATGGATCTGTGCGGCTTTTCTTGACAGTCGGCTACATCTAAATGCCAAGAAGACTGAATCTATGACTGTCAATGAGGAAGACGATCATCAACCTAGCTGCACAACAGATGGTAGACAACTCAAAGAGGTCAAGGGAATTCAAGTATCTAGGGTCCTATGTTGACGACAGCAAGAAAGACTCCGGTCACGCCAAAGGACAAGCTGAATGCCTGCAATAAAGTACATCACAACTTATGGCAATCTGGGATCTCCAATTCAACCAAGATGAAATTCTTTAGAGCCTGTGTAGAGAGTAGCTGTTATATGGATCTTGGACCTGGACCTACGAAGAACAGAGCTCACAGGATAGACTGGATGGACCCTACACCAAGCTCTCTTATGCTGAGTACAAAAACAAGCATGGCTGACAGACGAGGACCAAAGCACAGATATATGGAAGAATCCCTCCAATTTAATCTTATGTGCCCAACGCCGTGATCACGATTTGCAGGTCACTGTCATCGTGTAATTGACCAAGTAGTCTCAGACGTCACGTTTTAAGTTACCATGCCAAAAAGGGGTCGTCGCCCATTTAACTATATTGATGTGATTGCTCGAGACCTCCAGCAGAAGTTCAATCTGACATCCCCAACCTATTAATGACAAACAGAGGACATTTGGCGCTACTGCGTTGAACAGCATCTCGGCTGCGGGGCCGGTAGAGAGATAGAGATAGATAGCAGCTTTCTTTTAGATCGCTGGTTATCAATGAGCTGATGATGATCCGTTGTTCTCCAAGCTCAAGGTATTGCTTCATTGTTCTCCGCCAAAGGTGAACGCTTGGCAGCAAGTTTCTCCCAGCACCCAAGTCGATGTTCAGGTACACATACACGCATACAAATATACCGTGTAGCGGAGCATGGGTCGACCAACTTCCTCTTGCAGAGTAGCTCAGCTAAAGGGTATCGTATTTATTTATTGATTATGTTTTTGTTATTAATTTGTTTATTCATTGATTTTGTTTCTTTATTTATTTTTTATATGTATATTTACTTATATTCAATATTATATTATTATAACATCGTTGTTTTTTAAATACATGTTAGAATTAAAAGTGCATAATAATAATAAATATCAAATCATAAGACTTAAGTAAAATAAAAAGAAAATGAAAAGAAATAAATGAACATAAAAAAGTAACATAAATAAATAATACAAATTAACAAATAGATGATTTATATAAATATATATACCAAAATATAAGACATAAATAAATACAAAATCCAAAAATAAAACTCTCGCCGGCATGGGTGGCCAACTTGCAACACTCGCCGGCATGGGTGGCACTTGCAAAACTCGCCGGCATGGGGCACAACGTGGCCAACTTGCCAAAACTTCGCCGGCATGAAGTGGCCAACTTGCAAAACTCGCCGGGATGGCGTGGCCAACTTGCAAATCGGCCGGCATGGCGTAGCAACACTTGCAAACTGCCCAGGCCCATCACAATTGGCGTTGCGAACACTGTGCAAAATCTCGCCGGATCAGCGTTGCAAAATCGGCCGTTTTGTCCGATTAAGCGTGCCATAGGCCTAATATTAAAGAGACACTGGCCATTTGCAAAATAGTGCGCCCTTCAAGATGTTTAAATCGATATTTTTTGCATGGTTGTAACTCTTTATATGCATAGCCCTCAACCTGAAATGATGTTGAAGCACGCAAATCAGGCGTCGCTTAGGGTAAAAAGGACGATTCATAATTATGTTCGCCGGGCCGACCATTAATTCAGCAGCGGACAGAATGGCGTTTAACACAAGAAAACGCACGGCCGTATGTCACGTTTCCCCCCGGCATGACCTTATTTGAAGGGTATTGGACCTTGGTGGTTTCATATTATTGAGTACGAGTCTATGATATCGTGTAATATACCACATTTGTGCATTAAATTATGACACTAAAAGTTAGCCTACAATTTTATCTGGATGTCTTTAATCTCTTATTAACGTCCCTATCTGTTTTTTGATTATGTTATTTTTATGTGTAAAATGTATCAACACATTATACAAATTCAGACCATCAGTAAGGTATGAAGGAGCCTGTCCGTGAAGAGACCTGTACAAATAAAGAAGGATTTTGTATCTTAACAGTAACATTTTAGTCAAAGTTTACAGTGAAGCCCCAGCACCATAAACTTATTACTTATAGGTCTACAGGCGTCGGTTGGGTTAAGAGCCCATTCTTTCATTTGAATTAATAATTAATATACTTTACCCTTTAAAAATACCCTTCTTAATAGCTAAAAATCAAGAGTTTCCGGGGGCTCCGCTCCTGGACCCCAGCAGAGGATCGGCTCCTGCACCCACCCGTTAAAGACATTGGCGCTCACCTCGGCAGTACAAGCTTATACTGGCGTCTCAGTGAGCAAAGAAACCAGTCTTTTATTTGAATTGATAACTATTTACCCCGCAAAAAGTGGCCATCTTGAAGGTTCTGCATAGCTCAAATCCAAAAGCTTCCGGCAGGGGTTCTGACTCTGGATCCCTCCCGTTCAGGGCTTTCCGGTTTGTGCTCTTGTGTCAAGGCACTTGCACACCGCAGTTTGGTTCGAACGATCAACAAAAATGGTCTCTAAGGGCATCTACTTAGGAAAAATTTTAATGGCCCTTAAGTTGGCCCCGAACAGCATGCCGTTATTGCATTTTTTTTTACTACGCTTCCAAGGACTCTTACTGGGGCAATAATATTTCTTCAGTTTACCCCCCCCCCCGACAAAATGTCCCGGGGCAAAATGTCTAGCGACGGCCTGTAACTACTACCAAATTAGCTTGAAAAGACTATTTTAATCCATACTGAGTCATTTGAAAATTTGGCGGCCATTTGAAAAACGCCCTCTATCAGATGATCCTCGTAACTTACAATCATTTGTATACCCTTAGAAAGTACTATCACTAGTAACTACTAACAAATCAGCTTGATAATAAACTCTATACTATTTGTGACCCATACTGAGCCATTTTACATGATTTTAGCGGCCATTTTGACAACTGCTCTCTATCTACCTACAGAGCGCCTCGATATGTTGGCTCTCCTTCCAAATTTGACAGTGAGGGCCTCGTTCTTTCGTTCGTGTAAGTCCAAAATCCCAGTGGAATATCCGTCTTTGACCAGCTGATAGTCATCTATGATGTGGCTAATGGTTTGTGGTTCTCAACAATTCCAGTTTGGTGAAAGTTCCACACCGATCTTATGAAGGAAGAGTGAGGGCCTATGGTAGTGTCACAAAAAATGACACTTTTGCCGGCGTGTCCACATATCTCAAAAAATTATTGTTACAGGACCTGACTATAACCGTTTATCACGTTGTAACCTAAGATATTTTCATATGTCAGAGATGTGAAATCTGAGGTTTGCAGTAACGTCATTTTCCCATGGTTCATTCGACAGAGGAAAAAGCAAATATATATGAAAACAGCTCGCCTTTACGAGTAGACATGAGGGCCATTCTCAGATAAAGTTTTCAAATTTGGTCTCCAAAATTACCAAATATCAGCATTAAGGAATTCCTGAAAATTATTTAAAATCGTAAACTTTTAATATCTTCAGAACACGGAAAAATGCATGGGTGATCTTAAAAATAACCGATTTTTTAGTATAATTGCCATTTGGTGTAACGTATCTGGCCAGCCTTTTATAATCGTGCTGTTCTTAATAAATGTTTCACCGATTTAATCGCTATACCTAGTACTTATCAGATATTACCATCATACTAAACTATGGCGTGGTACTCGACTTTATGTATCATTTATCATGTTTAGCAAAAGCGTGGCGGAAGGTAGGTAACGTATCTGGCGTGGTATGACTAGGCATGGAAATTGTTACTTCAAAACAAGATTTTTATGCAAAACATATATTATACATCAGCCACATATGATAGTCTGATTTTTATTCCGGTCAGTATAACGCATATTGTCGATAGGAATATCCTGGAGGGATGTGTTGAGATGAAAAACAAAATGCTCAAACTTGTTCAGCAGAATAAGATGCGTTAAACCCAATTTACATGAACCTTTTTGTATCGAATATGTAAAGGCTTCATACCAGATTGATTGACAGATCGTCGGACAGTCTGAGACACGTATAGATTCCTTGTTTAAGACAATCAAAGAGGGGAATAAAGCAAGGGGGTGAAACGCCATTCAAAACCAGTCGTCCGTGGGGGCGCTGACATTTTGAATATTGCACGGATAATTATCAGTTTGGGTGCTGGTATACCACACTATGTCAATGCGATACAAACAAACCGCAAAATTCAGTTGTGGATGTTGGGTGGCTATTGGGTGGTTAAATTGTGTCTACCGATGGCCACACAACGAATGAAAGACACAAGCAGTCGTCTGATTTAAATAAACCGCCTCAATGAAATATCTTTTCAACTAAGCGCGCATTGCCATGATGAGAAAAAAAGAATATCTGAGCACAATGATCCAGGTTACACTATTTTTACACCTGGCAACCTCTAACACATACATTAATTTGTCTCACATTTTAATTTCTGTATAATTAAAAAAAAAAGCGGCACCCACAGTAGTGGAAGAAGCGGAGGCAGCTATTGTTTTGTTGCGTGCTCTAGACGCATAACCCCCGCCCAGACGCGCGCAAGTGGCTGGAAGCCTACTAGAACTAATACGGGGATCCGTCTGTTCATTCAGTCCACGGTAAGGGTATTTAGCGGCTAACATGTTTTCAGTTTGTAGACTATGGACCCCATCTTTTTCACATTCATGGCGGGGACAATTGAATTATGTAATTATTAAAAGAACAATATACAGATGTTGAATCTTCAAAAGGAATTTATTATGGGAATAACAAGCCAATTTTTGCGAAAAAATAAAGATTTGAGGACGTCACGGCATTGATGGGTTTTATTATTTTGCTTCGGGTGACACATTCAGGTAAAAATGACGTACGGATCCCTGCATTGGAAAAAACAACCGATTATCGTCTCGTACGTCGGTTTTTGAATCACAGTAGGGAAAAGGGAAATGTTGTTTAACTGGGGGTTTTTTTAGACATATTACACGGTGTCTTTTGGAAAAAAAAATAGCACTTTGGGCAGGGCAGAAGGTCATGTACAGACCTTGATTTACAAGTCGGATTTATCTATATCGGTCGCCCCGAAGAGCAAACTGAATCTGATACCTGACACGTGACCTTTACCTGACACGTGACACCAAACTCTTCATCTCGTTACCGTTTATAATACAATACGGCAAAGCACAAGCATTCTGTATCTCTGTTGTCACAGCTTAATCGATCAAGAGTGAGACTATACAATGTGGTTCTGTACATGTAGGGTAGGACAGATCTGCTCGATTTGGGCATTGGGGATTTCCAAAACGGTAATTTGTGAAAACTGCCTTACATGCATTTACTGGCAGTATCGGTCCCAGTGACATTAAAAAATATCTCTTAAACCTTGTTCAAAAGATCTTGTATATCATGATAAATAAGAAAAACACTATGAGTTCAAATCAATCATCTTCTGTTGAATTACCGTGCATAAACTCAAAACTCCAGAACCTTCCGCCCTGCCAAAAGTAATCTCTATCAAACAAATACCCTTGAACATACGGGCCATGGCTACAGAGCTATGCGCTCTGTAGCCATGCGCACAAATACACTCTAATATCAAAAAAAGCCCTAATTATAATTATTCTACCCCAAAATCATTGCACTCCTGGGTTTTCTTTGGGTCGGCAAAACATGCGAGACGGTGAATTTCTTAAAGATTACGTAACGTTTTGCCTCTCTATCTATATAGAACCTCTTGGGATAAAGTGTCATGAACATCGAAGGCCTGGGTGAACCTCTTAATCTGGGAGGATTAGGGCCACGTAAAGTTGTAGTTCGTATGAGTGCCAAAACTTTCAGTACTTAGATATACGATTGGACAAAGACGTCAAGTATTATTTCTGGAACAAGACGAATAAATGTAAACCAGCGTAAACGAGGCTTAAACGTATCAGATTTTCTAATATTCCTTAGTGACGAAAAATACTGAAGGAAAATGCATGCAAGCACGTTGTTGATATAAAGAAATCATAGCTACTAAAACAGCAACATATGGAATAAATTTCTGATGTGGTTATAAAAATGGTGGAGGATTCTGATATAAGTGGAGATTCCTCCTCTTCCAGCAATAATGACAACGACTGAAAATTTTGGCGAGTAATAATTACTTTTTCATTTTCTTACGTTGAATGCTTCAGTTTGTTCAAGTTTGATGTTTTGAATTTATTCAGTGCATTTGCTTTTTTCTTCGTGAGAAAAGGAACATTTTTTAATTATGGCCTTAATCTGATCCGACATCGTCACATTAGAATTTCTTTTGAATTAGTGGGTAAAGTATACGCCCTCTCAGAACGAATTGAATCGTCGACACGCCCCAAAAACTTTTAATGAACTGACAGGAATAAAAAATCCTACTATAGAACATTCTTCTTATTTTTGGCAATTTTGTATCCATTCGAATTATGGTAACGTATCTGGCTGCAATATTGGCGACATGCTCAGAGAGCTCTTGCGAAACTTTAATAATCCAATATTATCGTGTTTTGATCTTTATAATTAGGTCATAAAATGCTGATAAAATGGCTGATAAAATGCCATGTAATATGTGCGCTCTTTTGTAACGAGCAGGGACACATTTTAAAGAATGGAGAATGGATTTGGGCTGGCGACATGGCGAAAAGCAAGAATTATGCATCATCAGCCTTATTGCCTGTGCATGGCTGTGAGCGACACGAAAACTCGCTTTTTGAACACTTTATCGGGTAATGACCCATTAAACTCAAGAGAGGAACTACTCTTTTTCATTGCCGTTTTCCACCTCTGCACAAACAAAGCTCTCCATTGACGCCTGTATAACAAAATGTAGTGACAAGTCACCGACGCTGAATTCGCGCATGTGTAGTACATTCGGGTGACTGACCTAAATATACACACAATCGAATGTGTGTACATTGTACGTGTCATGCAAACCATGCTTGACCGCGCCCACAAACACGTTTCCGCGCATATAATTAGGACAGCAATTAATACTCCATTGCAATTCCCAGTTCAAACTTGGCTCCACTGCCGGAAAATAGCCATGCATATTTCCATTGTCACCTTATTTAAAGTGAATGTCACCTTGCAATGATGACACTGTGGGTTCAGGAATGATCTAAGTAATACCGACACACATAGTAGATCTCACTAGTCACATTATATCGCGCATAATCTACCATTATTTAGGAGTACTTTTTTCAACCCTCAATTTCCGGGATTGACTCATGGCGCAACGGTACTGACATAAAAACAACACAAACACCGAACAACGGAAAGTCTTATTTAAATTCTGTTTTCAGCTCCGATAGCCGAGACCATACCGGATTTTCCCATTATCATTGCGAATATAATTTTTACCACCCGAGGTCTAAAAAAGTCTCTCGAACGTCATGAACACACAATACAGAATTTCAGAATCTCCCCAAGCTGTATCGTAAATATGACGTCACCATTCAGTAATGAGAGTAATGAGCGGCGCTCTTCATTTGTAAAATGTATTGAAAGAAGTGTGTACGTGCTCTGGGGACTATCACTATGAGTTACAATATGTTCATCCACCAAGGACGCAGTTCAGTGGGTTGTACTTGTACATACATTGGCATGAACTTACCTTGTGTGATCTGGGTATCATGTATCATACCCAAAGACCAAGGGGTGTATTTTCTAAATACATTGGGGAATGCAAGCTACTGAACTGTGCCAAGGGAATTGAGATTTTACTAGATCATAGTGTATGTGCCAGTACCTGTTCGGGGTTACCAATTGTTACAATGCGCGCAATAATACCAATAAACTAAATCAAACTAAATTAACATGTGTTTCACCAAGACTTAAATATAATTTACAGGAGACATTATTCTTGTTACGGATTTATTAACCTCATCCATATTGGTTGGCCCTATCAACAACCTTACGCTTGAAGTAATTCCACTTAATGATGTTAGAACTCCGGTGGCAGTTGATTATGATCCTATAGAACGTAAGGTGTATTGGACTGACGTAGCAACCAAAACAATCAGCAGAGCTGCTCTTGATGGTACCTTGCAGGAGACTTTGTTAACATCTTTATCAGGTAGCTATGGCAACAATATCTTCAAGGTTTATCTAATCTTTATATGCTGGAAGAATTATAGGATTCCATACTTATATGTAACTATATGCAATCTTTGTATTGGCTACACTGCAAGAATGTTGTGTAAAATTGTGCTCAACACTATGCTCAACTGTTGGCTATTGTTATTTAACCACTTGTTGGTTGTATATCATACCAATTAGTCCTGATACTTAAAGAGACACTGGCACATTTGAAAAATAGAGCGCCCTCAAGATTTTTCAAAATCCATATTTTTGCATGGTTGTAAAGCTTTTATATACAAAAGCCCTCACCCGAAATGATTAAGACCAAATCAGCTTCCTTATGGGTAAACAGAACGATTTTGTAATTTAACGTCGCCGGCGACGTTAAATTCAGCAGACGACGAAAATGGCGTTTAACACAAGACCACGCACGCCGTATGCATGTTTCCCACGCTATGCACACTGTTTGATCGGTCTATAACCTTTGTGGTTTTAATATCAGTGATTACGAGTCAAAAATATTCATGTAATATACAAATTTGAAGATTAAAGTTATGGAAAACTTAAAAGTTGGCCTACAAATTACCTGCATGTCTTTATCCTCATATCAACGTCCCTATCTGTTTTGGGGTATGTTATTTTTATGTGTACAATATATCTCTGTTCTTCCAATGGCCTAGACTATCATTTGAGAGCAAATTGAAGAAATTTCATATTTTGTGAAAATGTGCCAGTGCCGCTTTAATGTGCGCACTGTTTTATCGAGTGTTGAGCACTTTGGTCAACCATTTGTTGGGCCCCCACCAAATGTAGCGTAATACTTTTTTTGCACTTCGGGCATTTTTAACCATTAAAATGCGAACGGTTGCTTAATATTTTCGATGTTTTATTACACGTTGAGTCGTTGCTTAATTGTCTGCTCACCTTGTTTGGTCTTGAATGCTTTGAATTGACGTCGTACCGTAAGTTGTATTTAATGTAATAAAAAGAAGAGATATAAGATCTGTGCCAAGTATCCTTTTCAACAGGATACCTTTTCCAGCGTAATTACCAAGAACGTATCACAAATATACCAAGAAAATATATATTTTATTATATAATATGGCTTTATATTTGGTACTAAAAATTATAGGCGCTGGATGCGATATTTAATACGGAAAATCCAAGGAAACTATGATACCCTTCGGCGTGTGTTGTTTAAAAATTGGCTCCGGCAGATGAGAGTTAGTTAACATGTCAATTTGAGTTGTCAAGAAAAGTGGTAAATGTTCCTTTACAAGTCACATTGATTATGCTCAGAATTAATCTTCAAATAATTACTAATAATTCATGCCAGTCCTGTTTTGTAATTACAGTTCCGGATGGGATTTCCATAGATGTTAAAAATAGGCACATCTACTGGACAGATACAGGGACAGATAAAATTGAAAGATCTAATTTGGATGGAGGTGGCCGGATGGTCATCTTACAGGAAGATCACGAGGAACCGAGGGCAATCGTAGTTGATTCTGATGAAGGGTAAAGTATCATTTATTAATGAATGAGATAGCAGAAAAATATGGCTGAAGTGGCATTTCGACCGCTAGATTGCGAGCTCACTGTATCTGGGCAGCTTCCAGCAAATATCTTTTTACTAGGTCGCTGGTTCGAATCCCCTTTGGCTTAAACGAAAAAACTCAATCATGTTGATATTTCGTGAGCGGAGAATTACAAGGTACTACGACATTTGGGGTTTGTGAGATATAATATTTTTGACATTTTCATTATCGAAGCCTTAAAATTGATATTTGTTTAGGTTTTTAAAATTTAAAATGTCCGCGGAGCGCCATGTTGCCAACAAATAGCAGGTGTGGCGGGGGGAAAAAAAAAAATGGATTGGTTAGAATTTGAAGCGGATTTTAAAGTGCGTCTCGCAAAATGTCACTGTATTCTAACTTTTTAAAAAGCGGGACTAAATATCAATAGAAATGAGTAGAGGTCAATTCATATTAGAGACCGTCAAAGGCACATCCAGTGGATTGACATAAATTCCCTGCGTTTAGATCATTGAGACTACAATGGCGTACCCTAGAATTGACATTGCTACCTGGCCAACTAAACATACATCTATATACCCGGTATATGGTAAATCCAAAAAAGAACGTTGACACGTAAAAAAACACCAAGTTTTAAAAAGAGTACGTGCCATATAAAGTTCATAAATCTCAAGATAGCACCAAGTATACTCAATGCGTCTGCCCCATTGGCAAAACTTGGTCCCATTTCTTCTTTTCCGAATTCCCTTTTATTTGAGAACGTCCAGATTTCATTAAAGGAACCATCATCATTAGACCCATTGTTGATTTAAATAATTCTAACTGCACCTGTTCTTGTTGAAGGTTATATTGCAGTTGAGTTTGGAGGATAGGTCCTCCTTTGCTTGTGTAAAGGCCGTCTTGTCCTGGCTTGAAATGACTGTTTCAAGTTGATATTGTGCTTTTTTCGTTGGTTTTCTTGCTTGATTTATTATTGTTGTAGATTGTCTTATTTCATTGAGTCAGAGACCTCTCCCTCTTGTAGGAAGAAGAGTACTAAAGACGAAGGAAGGTTCCCGCTGCTCTGGTGGCCTCACAAGAAATAGCCCTGTTTTGAACTCGGTATTAACTCAGCGCCTCTAGCATGAAAATCTATAAATTTATATTTAGGCGTGTATGGAGGTTATGGTGGGAAAGGGGCATTGTTCCTTTTGCATTGTAGAAGAAATGGGTCCAAGTTTGCCAATGGGGCACACGCACTTGAGATACTTGGTGCTATCTTTAGATTTTATTCCTTTATATGGCTCTTACTCTTTTTAAAACTTGGTGTTTTTTTACGTTGTTTTTGGTACAAAATATCTCCTCCTTCATTTTTGTGAACATTAAATGCTGGCAAGTAGAAGTCGGTCAATTTGCAAGAAAATCCTGTTTCTGCGAACATTTTATACCCTTTAGTTGAGTGTGTGTGATTTACATACGTTGTATGTTGTACGCTGTCGACCTGGAACGTGATATTATTTAATTATTAAGTAAAGCAAAGTGTATTATGAAAGTATTGAACACTAGTGCAGATATTTAGTAATCACATGGTGAATATATTATTAATCTATAAGTAGGTAAAATTTCAGTATTGAACACTGTGTTTATATTACAGTATTCGACTTCCGATTTTTCCGGTATCATTCAGTAATTGATTTGTTTGTCTATGTTGCTTTTAACATTGATAATAAAAATGAAGAGTTTGAATCCAATGGGCTCTTCAAAATTGATATTAAATAGACTTATTAGACTTTAAAACGTTCAGTGCTTTTTTCGACATTTTTATCTTCTTCAGGTAGTGAGATATTCGGATTGTAAAAGGTTTCTTGCAATTTCGGTCTTTTCACAAAGAATAAATTAAAAAGGGCATAACATTGTGGAAATGTATTTTAGTCTTCGTTTTGTTGATAAATATAACACTGTTTTTTTACACTATTTAAAGAAAAAAATGAGTTTTTACTAGCTTTGGCATTCAGGAAGACGTAATTTTTACCAAGAGACCCCGTATCAATTCTATTGCCATTACAATAAAGGAAACCACGTGTTACTTTCTCAGCTTATATGTTATAAAATGCATTCAGTCATAATTCCGAAAACCTTTAAACTGGTAAAAAAAACTCCTGAAACCGCGTAAAGAACAAGAGCATCCTTTTACAGCCTATAAAACCAAAATTAAAGAGAATGACCACCAGAATTGATTACTAGCAATGCCTAAAGTGGTGGGCCACCACCGACTCGAACTGAACAACAAACACTATCAAAAAGTAAAATCAATAATGTCTATCGCTTACAACCGCTGCGCCACGAAGGAAGCTTACAGAAAAGACTTGTTTGTTGTATATGCTAGTACGTGAGGGATCGAATGTTTTAACAAAAGAATCCGTAAGAAGTCAACGAAAATAAAAAACCTTTTTTACAAAAAGCGGTGCTGCTCGACCGACCCTGATTTTCAAGTTTTGCAGAAATTTTTTTTTTTATTTTTTCCAAAAAAATAATTATAAAATAGCCTTTTTTAGCCCAAATTTATTCAATTTTGGCAATTTTTTTTAGAAAATTTTCTATTTAAAACTTGATTCATTTTTGATTCTCTGATTTTTCATATTTTGGGGTCTATTTTAAATAGCCAATTTTGAGCGCCATAACAAAAAAAAATAAAAAAAAGAAAAAATTCGCCCGACCGACCGACCCTACCGAAAGGTCCGCTCGCCGTAAAACAGGGTTTTCTGTTTTTCGTCGCCTAGCATAATTTTCTGTTGCATAAGCAATTATTTGCAATGTTAGCAGTAAAGGCACTCCATATGATAAATTTAAATAATTGTACTCACTTCGCCAATATTCATTCCTAATAAGGCCCCTGTAGGTCTGTGAGACCGTTTTTTTTAAGTTTCGTATTTGCCACTAATATCTCGTTTAAAAAATAACCGTTTGAAAGACATTTCTAACTCGTCGTTTCCGTTTTATTAATTCATATCTTGCTCATGAAATGTGTCACATAATCACATTAGGATCTGTTTGCTTGACGACTGTGCTCGCATAATTTTTCTCGAATTATTGTAATGGCTCGTTTTTTTGATAAAGTTTCACTGGTTTGTCTTATTGATTTTCGATTCTAAATCTTTTAAAATCAACTTGATTATTTTATAATAATTGTGTCTACATTTCCCAATCCTACTAACATTTTTTTATTATATATTTTTTAAAAAAATCCCAGTTGTTATTTTTATGAAGATGCATTTAAGGTAAACTCAAACTGCCTAAAAATTCTTGATGTTGCCTGTCTTGACATAACCTGAATACGGCGAATACATCTATAATAAAGTATTTGGAAATGTTCGAACTATAGATGAATTATACTTCCATTCCATAAACTTCAATGACCAAGCTGACCGTAAGTAAAGAAATGATCTTACTCTCGTGTAATGTTTAATGTGCTAAAAGTCGTGGGCTACCGCTGGACTCGAACCACAACAAGAGGCTATCCAAAAGTAAAACCATAACGTCCAACGTTTAGACCGCTCGTCCACGAAGGAGGTTATAACATGCACTCAAATTGTTGGGATCTATAGTAAGTGAGGTTCATTAGTGATGTTAAACAAAAGATCCCGTTAAACGTCCTTTTCCTTTGCATAGAGTGAATTATCTTCATATTATCACTAAAAGGCATATCATGAAGATAACTAGGAATTGTGTATTAAGTTTGGCTACTATCGCATTTCGTATAAAGGCTGTAGGTCTGTGATACCGACTTGTAAAAGTTTCTCACTTGCCACTAATAATCATTATAAGTGACCGCTTGAAAGTACTTCTAATTCATCGTTTCCGTTTCTTATTTCATATGTTGCACATGAAATGTGTCCAATATACTTTTGTGGGTTGAAATACATGCTCTGGTTGTATATTGCGAGCGGTTAAGTGATTATTGATGATATTGCCACCTAGTGCTATTTCTCGTCAAACGCGCGGAAAACAAAGGGAAGTTTGTTTCTGTTAATATACTCACGGTGTGTGTCGTTTGTATCATGGCTGTTTTAATGCTTTTTTGGCTGTTTTTTGGTGTTTTTAGTTGTTATTTTTAAAACTTGGTGGACACACTACCGTGTGTCTTAATATCCGAAGTAAGTATTCGTTATTTGTATTGAGGTTAATCTGTGAAGCAGTTATTTCTTTATTGAATAAATTATAATCACTTCAGATGTGCGTCGATTAAAAGGCATACAAACCAATTGACATGTTAGATACTCAAAGTGAATTCCATTGTATTGACAATGATCATAATGGGTCAAACTATAAGCATGGCATAGCATTGGCCGAAACGCCGTGAAATAATTAATTGGTAACATGGATGCACCCATCGGTTCCCGTTTTCATTTTGTCTTCTAATTAACTAGATTAATTTATTGTAATATCATCACTGTTCAGAATCGTTTCAACATAATTTACCACGTATATAAACTAAAAATTAGCGAAATTAGGGTGTTATTCCCCTTTAGAGGTCCAAATTCCGGTAAAATTTCATTTTTATTATATTATTTTGGTGAAATCAAAACTTCCATATCTCTAACCGACCAAAATGTCGAAACCTTGTAGTCACAGCTTATGATTTGTCAATTTATTCTTTTGTTGATATAAAATTAATTGTTATAATTTTAATACTCTTAGACGCCTGTTTTGGACTGATTGGGGAAGCAATCCAAAGATAGAGAGAGCCAAAATGGATGGAAGTGAGAGAGTGATCCTTGTGGACACTGGTCTCTATTGGCCAAATGGTTTGGCTATTGACTTCACAGGTGCGTGAAAACAATGGCTGGTATTCTGAAAGGGAGTCTAACTTTAGACCTGGGTTTAAACCAGGGTTAGTCCTACATAAGTGGACCTTTTTTTCCTTTCAAAATACTGTGAAAGTTAAATGTAATCGCGGGTGAGAAAATTCCCCATGGATGGGCCGTTTCGGCCCATCCATGAAGAATTTTCTCACCTGTTACAGCACATTTGGTGTGTAGGAAGGAAAAAATGTCCTCCCATGTAGGACTAACAATGGTTTAAACCCGGGTCTAAAGTTAGACTCCCCTTGAGAATACCAGCCAATAAGAATATGTCTAAAAACCTCGAAAGGTGCAGTGTGAAAACAAAACGTTATCCCTTTACCCAGGCCATAAATCCTGCTGATGGAATCATGGTCTTCCTATAATAGTTGAAAAAAAAAATTAAGAGCGTCATGACGGCCAGTCTATTTGAGAAGTAGTTATATGAGGTATGTGGTCAGGCTTCCCACTTCTGTGAGTGTGTTCGATTAAGACTTCTATCCACTTATGTAGAGCAATGCACTCTGCATATCAGGGACTGTGTCTGTACAGTAAGTTGGTCTGGATGGATCACTTAGAGAAAGTAAGTCAAGCGGGACGGACTAACGCCAAAGGACTGATACACTTGTCGTTATAAAATGAGCACAATCTGGACTTATGATATACTAGTCGAACAACCATGCTATCTTAGTTAAACATGCTGGACTAACGTCCAAATTAGTCGGGTTGTTAGTCCAGCAAGACTGATCAAAAAAGCCAAATTAGTACAGAAGGACTAATTAATTTACAAGTTTAGTTTAACTTTATGTTAGTCAGGCTGGCCAGTTATGGTTTTCAGTGAAATCTACCCTGGAGACATGTTGCGTCCGTAAAGTGCGGCTAATTGTAGGGCCAGCAGAATTTGTCGTCAAAGTTCCAGGGTTGGTGTGATATCCGAGATTTTCTTTTTGCTCATTGTAAAGAATTATTATAAAACATAAAATTTAGTATGCAGGTCTGAATAGCTATTTTCTTTCATATAAGGGAAAAGGGCAAAATCACGTGTTTGAACGCATCTGGACTGAAAATCAACGACAATCGACCTATTTGCAGCAAATATCTGAAATCCCTGATTTCCTGTGATTATCACGTCATTTCGACGCCAGAAATGAGTTTGGCACCTATTTAGTATCATTAGAAGGTGGGGGGGGGGGGGGCAGTGGCCATACTACATGTAGGGGAGAGTCGGGTAATCCCGAACGCGGGGTAATCCCGAACGCAGCGATTTCGCTATATTGCGAAAGGAGGGAGACCGCGTGTTACCACCCTATGGTGTTAGCTGCCTTTGGACTTAATTCAAATGTAAGCTGATCAAAATGGAAATCTCGTACATTCTCGCGAGAATTACAAAAAACACTTTTTAGTGAAAATGAATATTCGGAACATATATTTCTGGATGACATATCACATCTACAAGAAGAGAGAGAAAAGGGGTTTAATATTTTAATAGGACTAGGGTTCCCTCACAATCAAAATCATGTACAACAGGGGGCACGTCCATGACGAAGTTTATGAAAGGAACGAGATTACAAACTTCACCTGGTTTGGGGTAATCCCGAACGACCCGTTTCCATGGCAACCAATATAGGTGTGTCCATCTCATCTACATAATTTGAAACTTTCATCGAGCTCTTCAATATACATTATTATCATAACTTTATGTTGCAAGAAACAAACATTTCTATTTGTCCCCAAAGTGGCTGCCATTGAAAAAACACGTTCGGCATTAGCCGTGAGGTGTCGGGTAATCCCGAACGACGCCATTTTTTTGTTTTGATCATAACTTCTTTTCTAACAGGTTTGAGTTAAGAAAAATATGTGTATAGTTAGAGTTTTACTTACACTTTTTATTGATATGGTTATCTTTACCAATCCTTGTTTTACCATGGACTTATTGGCTTCAATCGAATGGTGTTCGGCATTACCCGACTTACCCCTACATGGTTATATCGTCGTGGGTTCTGCATACTGTCGAATCAGCATAAATGCTAGTTCTGAGAAAACGGTGTTTGAAAGTTTGAGTTACTTATGAATGCGTGTAATTAAATGAAATAAAAGGAAATGGCTTTTTTAAGTGGTGTATGTTAAAGACATGAATGGTTACTAACTGACGACAGTATTAAAATACCAAGAAACAACTGTTTTCTTATTCAAAATGGCCACTGAATGTGATTTGACAGTTTGTCAAAACACAAATGTGTGATTCGCTGTGTTCTAAGGAGTCGAAAACGTATTCGACGGATGAAACTCGTTGATTTCTAATGTTGTATGGTGAGATTACTATAGCTACGGTTTTTACTATTTTAAAATGATGAGCCCGGTGCCGATGCACGATGATAAGAAGGGCGGTGATGATGGTGGCAAAACGATGAAATAAGGAAACACACGAGCTGACGACGATACTGATGTTACTGATCGATGATGATGAGATGATAATGGTGATGGTGATGATTGATGAGACGATGACGATGACGATGATGACGTGATGATGATGACGATGGCGGTGTGGATGATGATGATGATGATGCTGCTGATTGATGATGATTGATGATGACGATCTCTATTGCATTGTTGTTTATGCTACAAAAACAGTGCACATTTGTATACAAAAACGACTTTCAATAAGCGAAAACATTCACCTGTTGCATTATCGTTTCGTGTAAATATAGCGCCGACTGACCACGATGACCAACGAAATCAAAAAATTACACAACTCTTACCAAATTTGGCTACTTAAAATTATATCTTTAATTCAGTCCCAAATAGTTTTAACTTCATTTTTGCAGAAGAAAAAAAAAAAAAAATACAGGTTAAAATACGTTAGACGGAACACAAACATTTGAGTGCATGTTATATAAAAATAAATAATTTTATATTTTTGCAATTCAAAGCTTGACCAATAAATATTGGGCTAGAACTGTTCAAGCCTAGAGACTGTTTCAAAAAGTGAGCTAGAAAACTATTAAAATGTAAACTGGACGTCTCCCTAACTCAAAAGATTTTGGAGGATTTAAAAGGGGTCTATACTTGATAACAACATATTTTTTCTCGTTTTCTTAAATTTCAAATTACCTATATGGTACCATCTTTTAAGTAATGTACACGATTAAAATATATACCAAAATTGAAAACGAATTAACAGTTGAATAGGTAATATACCAATAGTAAATCTAACATAATCTACAACATTTAGAGAGCACTAACGGTATACAAAACAAACTTCCCAAACAAAATATCAATTGTTCCTGAAAGGCGAGTTTTTTTTTAAATGATGTATAGTATATTTAGTTGCAGAATATCCAAGTTAACTCAAAGGAAAATCAAACTTGTCACAAAGTTTACCAAGTATATTTTGTAAACACGGTTTGACTAAGGGGCTGGGGTGGTAAAAACACCACGAGAATTCATTTTTATAAAGCAATATATGAGTAGCGATGTTGTACCAGTTGATAGATTTGGTCCTCCGTTTTATATTTCTTCCAACATAAACTAATCTGGCGTCACACGACTTCAAAGTTCAAAGTTGGCAAAATGGGCATTTTCCAAAGACACAAAATCAGCGTATAAAATGAAAGAAAAAACAAGAAATTTCGAATACAAAAAAATGTAGGGAATATAGATATTCATGTAGGTTTTGGCCCCAAATGATGTGGGAAAGGACTTAGTTTTTATAAACATAATAATGTTAGAGAAATACAGTGCACAATATTAAAAACAAAAATGAACTAATAACAACTAAAGGATAATGCAGTATCGTTATAGGCAATAATGTGCCCGAGGTGAAAAAACTAAAATAATGGCGACCATTATTTTTGATTTTTTCAGACCGAGGATACATTATGCGCCCATATGATACTACAAAACATTTATTTCTATTCTATTACGTAAAACAACTTGATTTTTTTGTTTGTTTGTTTGTAGTATAAGTTTAATGGTAATATTGCTAATTTATGTGTGATTTGTATGCTGAGCAATGAATAATAAATGAGCGAAAATCATGCGGTCATTATGGCAGAATAATGGGGAAGTAAAATTGACCAATACAGAGGCTCTATTTTCAATAATGGTAGTAGAGGTAATAACTCCGGTGGACGGTGTGCTACCTTCACTGTTTCGCCACAATGAGCAGAATGATGTGAAATAATATGGACGACTTAACGAAAGTTTTAACGTTTTGGGCACCGGAGGAAAGTTTACCTGGGTGGTAACTCCTCCCCTTTGGTAATACGAGGGTTAATGTCACTATGATCCCCTAAAAGTGATAAATTTGGTTTATTTGTACAAATGTTAAAACTACAAAACTTGGATAGTTCTTTTTCACGACGCACAGACAGTAGGTTTCAATAGTACCAAGTACATAATTAAAACACAAAAATTAAAATGTGAAATAACATAACCAAGCCCTCATGAAGAAAGCGCAAATTCACCGATTGCCTTAAAGGGACTCAGAGATTTCTGAGGAGGGCCGCCCTCAATTTACAAAAAAAAATCGGGTTTTTGCATTTACATAATGCTTGTCCATATACTTTTTTTAAAATTCACTGTTGGAAAAATTGCTAAGCTTAAATCGAATTCCTTCATTATAGAAAATCACAACACTGTGTGATAAAATCCGGATCCGGAATTTTTGGTTATACACACAAGTCTCCTATGTGGGAAGTATACTACACATCAATGTTACTGAATCAAAACGAAAAATCCGAGCATCTCAATTTCGGATGTGCATTTTAGGTTACTATGTAGTTCTAGTGGACTATTTTCATTATTACACAAAAAAAATAAGATTTTGAAATCTCTGAGTTCTTGATTTAAATCTACCACCACCACGTTCACTCCGTCATCATCTGAAAAGTTGAAAACTTCCACGGTCAACCTTAACAGCCTTAAATCAGCTGGTGAACGCTCATTTCATTTCGCTGCGTCAGCTGTTTGGAATTCACTTCCAAACAGCATTCGTAGTATCCCCAAATTCCAAGACTTCAAACGCCAGCTTAAAACTCACCTTTTTCGTCAAGCTGTTCATGGCTTATAGCTGTTTTGGTTGATTTGTTTGTGTTGTTTGTTACGGCGCTCTGAGTTCTCTTGAAGATTTTGCGCCATATAAGAACTATTTATTATTATTATTTATTATCTTGACAGACCTATTATCGATTTTGATCACTGAAGTAGCAATTTTTGTCCCAGCGAATACGTATTCGTTCGCAATTTATATGTGTGCTTTGAGATATTTGGACACGCAAAGCTATCGAATACGTATGCGATTGTTTGTGAAACCCGTTTTATACAAATGGGTGTTATTCGACTGCGGCTATTATGGTTAGGAGATGTAATTTCACTTTTATTTTTGGGTACAATTAAAGAGTACATAAAATTCAACAAGAATCAACTATTAACTCAATTTGACCAAAAAATCAGATTCGACACTATGTCGTGGCCACGACGATATGCATTGTAGCAAATATTTGGATGTTTCGTTTACAAAATGTTAAGGGGGTGACATCATCAAAACTACACCGAGTTTTGTTTTGAAGTTTTAGTCATCTTGTGAACATGTTATTAATATACCCTTAACAAAGCCTTTCATATTTTCCTTCTTTAGGCAACAGATTGTATTGGTGTGATGCAGGTTTCAATGCAATCGAAACTACAGACCTGAATGGAGGCGATAGAATCGTACTTATCGCCGTATCTAGCCCAGATATTCACCCATTCGATATTGGCATATACCACAATAATATCTATTGGTCTGATTGGGCGTTGACTCAGTTAGTCAAGATGGATAAAAACGGAACAAACGGAACAGCAATGACTACGGGACCAGCCGTGTTTCAGCGTGCAGGAGGTTTGCACATATACCAAGGTATAGTTTTTTTTGTAGGAGTATAATATATATATACCCTGACCATTATTGAAACGGAATGGAAGTATAATGAATCTAAAATTGTACAAGGAGGTTGAAACATGCCCATTGCCCAAATCTTCATTAAATATGTAATTGTTATTATCATTGTCATGACGTCTCATGGATGTCAAAGGTCAGAAATACCTTTTAAACACAAATAAATGAGCCTTGTGCACAAATGATCTGAATTTTATAATATAACACAGATTTAATGATTTAATCAGAATGTTTCAAGAATTTGGTATGTCCAAAACAACATTACATATAATAAAATTACACACAATTTGAGATGATACTTATTAGAGTCCACAAATGTCCCCCCCCCCGTTAACAGATTATGTCCTCACAGCGAAGACTTCGAAATGACAGCATGCAAAGTCACACTTAAAAATCCACGGGTAACAAGATCCGTGGGTATCTGCTCTCTCTTGGAGATAAATTTTGTGAAGCAGTTCAAGACGACGGGCTTTTCCCTCGACGACACTAATATTCTGCAATACAATCCAGGTATTCTACCACCATCAGTCTGCCGCTAATGTCCTCATTTAGGACCACAAACTGGAATCCCTTTTTATTCCAAAAACTAAAGCTCTTCTGACTTAAAGGCAACAGCAGACAGTACAGCTATCAAGCTCCGTTGACATCAAATATATATATATATTATAAATCCTGGCATGCCTGGCACTATGTAAAGCACACATCTACCATTGTAGATTAAAACTAGCTATAACTATACTGTATAGCTCCTGGTTTACTACTGCTGGCCCTGAGTCCTTCCAGTGACAAGTATATAACTACTCACAGCTAGATTCCCCTATCCTAATAATAATAACAACATCATCATGCATAAACATAACTTTGCACTGCCAAATCAGATTTCACATAATGCATACACAACTTCACTCAGTTTCTAAATTTACATCTTGGGGAATTCCCATTTCCTCTCTTGTGCAATCTATCTAGTTGTAAACAACAGGTGTGACCTCTACAACAGGTGTGACCTCAATATAGCACTAGGGAATTCCCTGCTCTCTTTTTTTTTTATCATAAGGTACTTTCCCGTGAGAAATCTTTTCTCAAATAAAACTGAGATATAAAAATAAAATAATCACAAATGGAGGCTAATATAACAGTATTCAGTTATTATCAGGAAAAATCAAGGTTGTCAGTTCCATTTTACATTGAAATGAATGTTCATAACAATCAAAATATCTTTGAAGTACTTCGTAAACATATATCTAAAAAGTGCTACTTTGGACGGAAAATAAGACAATGATTATTAAAATGATCCGGTGATTTTCACCAAGTTGAACTAAAAATATTCCTCAGAACCATAGCCAGTAATATCACAGGGAAAACTTCCCTTCTCTGATGAAAACATTAGATTAGACAATATCTAAATTTCTTAGAATCTTTTGGCAGTGAATTCAAAGGAATACAATTCGCCCAAATATTCTAAGCTTCCTCTGATGGCCCACTGGTCTATAAGCCTCAGAAATCATTGGTTTTAATTTTGGGTGTTCAGTCGGTTCGAGTGTGGTCGAGCCTACCGTTTTCGACTTATTAAAATGTTCTTTTATAGTAAGTCTCAGTAAGTGCTATCATTCTTTTTAGTTGAGAGGACCAATTTTATGATATAAAGTCGAAATTCAAGTACTGAAAGTACTCTTTTTTATTGAGATTTTCGTTTAATACCATAGTAAATAACCTTGTAATCAGTGGCGCCGTTCATATTATTCACACATTCCTTGCACATGTAGTGAGTCATGTGTAGACGTTTATTTTGCGGACAATTGGAATAACTATATTACAATATGTTCTCTTACAAAAAGATATCCTTTGGCTAGATCGGGTTGCGTATACAGATATCAGTTGCATAAGATTTTACAGGTATTTCATATAAATTGAATTCGAATTTTCATGCCAATAGGCCACTATGGTATTGTAAAACTCATATGTCCATATTTTTGCAGAGATGCCACTTTTCAGGGATACCATGCCTGAATTCAGGGTTTTTGCTTACCAAATTTAGTATTTTTAGTTATTTTTTTATTCCGTATATTGAATATATGGTTCCTACGGATCTGCACTTGACCGGTCTCTGAATCCAACAACAAGAACTCAAGCAAGACACAAACGAAACTGAACAATATCAACTTGAAAAGTATTGAAGTCAGAACAAGACGGCCTTTACACAAGAAAAACGAATACTAATTCCAAACTCAACTGCAAATATAACCTTAAACAAGAACAAGTGCAGTTGGATATATTTAAATCAAGAATTTGGTCTGATGATGATGGTTCCTTTAATGAAATATCATGGACGTTCTTAAAAAGAAAAGAATTCGGAACAGAAGAAATGGGACCAAGTTTGCCAATGGGGCAGACGCACTTGGGTATAATTGGTGCTCTCTTTACATTTGGTATCAACTTTCATTATCAACAGCCAATCGTCGTCTGGTTGAATCAGGACCTCCGTTAAATCAGCAACATGCTCAACGTCACCTGACATGGTGTGAGGGAAATTTAAACAATGACTAGGATAACGCCTTGCACATTAGTCTTTGTCAAAGACTCGGTTTTATTGTCGTGGGATGGGGAGTACCCGGTAGTTTATCTTTTCATAGAGTAATACAGTTACAATGTCTGTAACAGACTTCTTGCACATGAAAGTTTTATAATACATGCCGCATGTTGTATTTAGGTCACACTGGTGATAAAACCATAAATTACAAACTATGGCTATAGTAAACAGGATCTCCTGATATCGTATGAACTCTCGATACACTTAACAAATACATTTATGAAAACATCTAAAACATTCTAAACTTAAAATGAAATGGTGAATGTGGTATGAACCTACAATCAATGGTTATTTGTTCGTTTGTGTTGTGTTTTGTTTCTTACTTTTGTTTTTAGAGTACGACGAATGTGACCTAGGAACAGATACTTGTGATGCCAATGCGGACTGCACAAATGACTGATGGTTCATTTACCCATAGCTGCCGAGCGGATACACCGGTGATGGTTTTTGGTGCACGAGTGAGTATTGTATTGTAATCGTAATTGTACCGGTGATAAGTAGTAGTGCCAAGCACCAGTTGTCACAATAACCAGTCTCACGTGGAGGGATTCGCGTGTCTCTGTTCATGAAAATCTGGACCCAAACTGTTGACGGATTCCGTTTAATTCAAGCTTTAGTGATGACTTTTAAAGAGCCTAAATGTTTCTCTTTGAGCAAACAAGTTGTAGTAACAATAACACGCCCCAAGTGGAATTTTGGTTGTTCTTTTTCAAAAGTGCAATTAAACTTTCACACATAAAATTAGAAAAAGACTCACGTGTTTTTTTTAATATTTAATTTATAAAAAAAGAAAAATTATTTATTTTTATTTAAACTGAGATGAGGAAAGACGAAACGAAAGAACTTGACAAAAACATTTACTGAATTAAAACAAGGATTTTCAGTACATTTATAGACATTTTAATTGCAGCTAGTTAAACTTAAGTGAATCAAGGGGGTTTCACTCCCGTTAGTGCCAGTAGGAACTTTGCACGAAATTTATACCAAAGGAGGAAGGGTCTTAAGACAACCCAAAATCCAGGCAATAAAATGAAATTTGTTATTTGGGCTGCAAATTAGGGGCAAACATGATTTCAAAACACGCGAAATTGGGCAAAAGACGGAATATTAAAATGAGCCTTGCGCGTACATCAAACTTTTTGAAAACTTATTTTATGTTGTAAACTTATTTTATGTGAAACTTATTTTATGTGAATATTACGTTTTGGTCGGGCTTCTTTTGAGATCGTTTTTGTTCGCCGATCTCCGTAAATGTAGGGTAATTTCGGCCGGTTAAAAGGTCCATTATGAATAAACTGTCATGTTGGAGTTTGGTCCCCTGGAGATTTTCGGTGTAAGTTTTTGGTTTAAGTTTTTTGGTGTGAAAACAGTGTTTTGTAAAATTTGTTTGATTTCATAAAATGGAAAGTTTTGGATTGTTTACGGGATTTTGAAGTAGTATGTACGAGATGAGTCGGAAACTGAGCGTTCTAGACAGCGGAATATTTTTTAAAAATCAGTATATTTGTAGTGAAAATAAATATTGCTGCCAAAAAATAAAAAAATAGCGAACAATTAGAAAACTTTTAATGTAGGGTAAGTGGGAGTAAGTGTATGGTGGTAATAGCCACGGAAACAAGGCTTACGATTCTTTTAACTAGGCGGTATCTGACGTTCAGCAGGGTGGGTACCAGGGGGCCACATGGGTTTACCTGACATGGAAATGCTGTCACAAGGTGCTTTGGTGGTTATCATGTGTTCAGGGGACTTCCCTTAACAATTTCTAGGTGGAAAACCCTGAAAAATATTCTACTCAAACCAAATGGGGCAATTTTTTCAAAATGGCCGCCATTTTCACTTAGTTTGACCATATCTCAAGCCCACAATGTACGTGCCAGAGTTGTGATTTTCTCGCTAAACTAAGTTTTTTTTGGTCGCCCTTACATCACTGTTGCAATCAAGCTACACTCTTAAATGTATCTACCAAATATGGCAGTCATTTTCTTTCAAAATGCCCGCCATTTAAAGCTATTTTGACATATTTCAGTCCGCAATGTACAAAAGTTTGTGATCTTGGTACTATACTCAGGTTTTTTGAGGTCACTGAATTCATTGGTGCATTCAAGTTACACATATCAATGTTTATACACCTAATTATGGCAGCCATTTTGTTCCAAATGGCTGCCACTTAATATACCTATTTTAGCCATATCTCGGCCCACATGTGTGCAGAGAGCTGTAATTTTGGTGGCTATAGCCAAGATCTGGGTCAGAGAATCCATTGGGTCAATCGTTCATACATGTCAAATCATTACCGCTGCAAATGGCCGTACATGGCTGCCATAGCCACCGGATTGAATATTATGCTTAAGTCGTGACCTGTCATGGTTTCTAGTCCCTATGCTCATTGACACCATATGCTTTGAAATGGTATTTCAAACTCATTTGTGCAGTTTGTGGGCGTAAAAATAACGTTACATTTTTAAAAAAATGGGCCCCCTGTTTATGATATTGCGACGAAGCAAGAAAACGAACAGGTTCAGTGCACCATTGGATTACACGCTTTATATTCCATTATCATACATAAAGGAATAAGCGTGTAATCCAATGGGTTCACTGAACCTGTTTCGTTTCGTCGAATGTTATAAGCATTAACATGAGATGATAAATCATATTTATTGATGTTTTTAGTACTTACCTGGATTATCTCCAACACCTTCAAATGGTCCTGCCCTCATCTTTTCAATACACAGTCTGCACGACATCCCTGTCAGCCACAGCCCGTCTTGCATTGATGATCGTCATGTGAGACTTCCACCTCATGTTGTATGCGGGGTTAAAAAGACGGCAAGGGTGTGGGGGACTTAGAGGAAAAACGTGAGAAAATTTTGAGGCGACCTGGTGGGTGCGGGAGTAGGGATGGGGAGTTAACGGTGGGCAGGGCGTGTTTGGGATTGGGGGGGCGGGTGGTGGTGAGGGTTTGGGTGGGGGAAGGTGGGGTAGCGGTGGATAAGAAAAGAGGGGGTACAGAAAAGATGTCGGTGAGTTGGGGGTAAGGGTGGGGGAAGTCAGGGAGAGTTGAGAAGGTAATGTTGTGGGATGAGAGGGGGGAGGAGGGAATGGGGGGAAGGGGGAATTAGAGTACGGGTAGGCGAGGATGAGGGAAGTTGGGGAGCGGAAAGAGGGGAGTGTGGGGAGGGGGGTGAATAATGAGGTGGAGGGGATGGTGGTGGTAGTGGTTTTGGAGAGCGTAGGTGAGCGGTAGAGCGCGGGGGGAGGGGTAATGGAGGGGGTTGTGGTAAGATTGGTGGAGGGGGGGAGAGGGGGGTTGGGGGAGGATTGAGTGGGGAGTGATTCGGGAACCCGCCGTAGGGTAATACGTAATCAAAAGGGGGGTCGGGGGGTGAGGGGTGGGGGAAGAATGTGGGGAGGGGGGGTTAGTTACGTGGCAGAATGCGTGGGAGAGTTAGGGTGGTAAGGTCGCCAATCCTGAAGGTTATGCGATGGACTGGTTAGTACACTTTTTTTTTCAAATATCAGGTACGTCATACAGGTTACGTGGCGGCCATTTCGACGTATGTTCGGCTCACACTCTTTTTGTTCCAAAAAAGTTCTGTAGGCGATTTTTGATAACAATAAGTCTGTGGGCAGGTATACCATCCTGTGCCCACCACAAATTTCGGTAGACAACCTTGGTTGCCATATTCATCTGGAGATAAACTTGCCCCATTATTGAGTTTCGTTCACAAGTAAGGCCCAATAAGCTTCTCCATTGCGAGAGTTTCCGCAACTGAAACTCATCTGGCACACATTGTATGTTTTTTTCTGACACACGTATGAACCCTTCACGGGATAAAGCACAGGTTGTTCCGTTAAAGTTTCCGAATCCATAAGTTTGTCAGAAAAATGTGTGTCATATGGGTCAGGATACTGAACACCCTGCCATTGCCACAGAGAAGTATCCATACTAAGTTTTGTCTCTCGACTCATGTTTGTATCAAAGTTAAAATTTAAAACCGAGGTTCCCAGCTGGTACTTACTTAATGACGGTTGTTGTTTTAACATCCACATTCATAAAAACAAACTGTTTCGTCACCAATCACGAAATGTCTCTAGAAATCTCGCGTCTATCTGACCAACGATCTACTACCACTCTCGCAAAAGTTTGCCTAATTCTTCTGAAGTCATCGTGCTGAATTTGATGTCGAATGCACATTCTGTATTGGAAGGGGTTGAACTGAAGGGGCCGGAGAGTCCAAGTCCCCTTTCTTCTTGCAGTTGGTTTCCTTGGCTATTCTTTTAATGACGTAAAAACTGCCTTAATGTTATTGTTGTCATTTCTCACTGTGTGTCTTCTCCCTGGTGTGACCTTTGTTTTCGATTAATGCTTGTGCGCCATAATCTCGATATTTTTTCAATTGCCGCAGTGGCGTGATCCCTGTAAGGAAGCGTCTTCCTTAAAAAAAGCATTTTGAGTAGCTTTTATGCTCTTTTGTGTCATAAAATTTTGTCACACCGGACACTATTGCCGAGTTTTTGTAGCCGCACCATGTTGCTACATGTTTGAAGTGTGAATGCAATTTTACATTGAATTGGCCTAAATTCCTCACGTAAATTTTTTATCGCATAAACCTAACAATGAAAACAGTTAATCTGGCCATAATCCCTTCCACCTTTTTGCCAGATAAAAAATAAGTAAATGCTGTTACCAACTGCTTCTTTCTCCACAAAATAGCCGGGAATTTACTGTGGCCTGAAATGTTGCGATCCTAGCAGGATCTTCATCACAGGCAAAAACTGACCAAACAACAGATAAGACAACGGATATGATAAGTAACAAAAATAAGCTCCATACCACACAAACGCTTTAATTGAGTTTTACACGCTGACATTTTTAAAGCTATGGTGTTCAGTGAGGCATGACTAGGATCAGAAAGCTTACTGTTTCTATATAATACAATAACTTATTATTGTCATACATCACACAGTTGCACCAAATAAGCCTTTGTTTCAAGATTATTTTTTGGCGGATGCCTGTATACCAAACTAGCGAGCTGGCTTTCATGCTATAATATTTTTTTTATTTGTGTGTGTGGTTGACTGACTATCTTCCTCTATGTGCACAGTGCTGGCATCTTATGCAGTCATTATATGTGTTACTGGACTGTCATCTTCATCAAAATTTGGTGCTACAAATACTATGCCACCTTCTATCTTAACATTTCACTTTTCTGATTATCCATGATTCGGTTCTGCAGGAGGAGAATACGCCTTAAAGCAATTGGCACATTTTTTGAAGAGTGCCCACCATTTTCAAAATTTATATTTTTGCACATTTACAACTGTTGGTAAATTGTCAAAAACAGACCTGGAACTAGAATGCTAAAAAATGCGTATTTATCACAAAATAAGCGATTTTGTAATTAGATTTGGGATCCCAGATTGTACTTAACGCAGAGCTGGAATGCTACTTATGTCCCGTCCATGATAAAATGTGCCACCTCGAGAAAATACCTCTAACTTGACTTGCCCGAACTATTAAAACAACTAATGGATGATTGTAACACGTACATGGCGCTTATTTCCCGCTATTTCATAAACATTGGAAGGCCGTTTCCCAGCAGCCGTTTAATTATTCGGGGATCCCCGATAATAATTAGTCTAGTACAAATTCCTTCGTTTTTTGACACATAGACATTTTCGAGCTTACCATCACAGGTATATTTTACTAGCCATTTACCATTGCAACCAACCGTGTTAATCTCCAAATTTTGTAAGTTGGGGGCGCCTTCAAAAATGTGCCATATTGCTTTAATTAATTTTTTAATTTGTTATCTTTTTTTAACAATTTGAATACAAAACAGTGTTTTTATAATCTGCTAGCACCGTAAAATTAACGTTTCTCTAAAAAAGGCATTTCCAAACCTTTGGCACCATTTTCAGCCATTTTTGGATATTTGTAGAGGTGATAAAGTTTTGCTTTAAGTGATTGCTCCAATGGGATTCCTACGAACCGCAGCAATCTGGTATAGCCACCAAAACCACCAATCTAATGTACATTGTGGCTGAGATAATGGTCAAATAAGTTTTATGGCAGCCATTTAGAAAGAAAAATGGCGCTATAAATTGGTATAATTGCATTTATTGTGTAGCTTGATTGCACCATGGATTCAGGGACCCCAAAAACCTAGGTTTATTTCAACAAAATCACAACATCTCTGTACACTGTGGCTGAGATTTGTCATAATAGTTTAAAATGGCAGCCATTTTTGAAAATGACCGCCATTTTGTTTTGAGTAGCCTATTTGTTCAGGGTTGTCCACCTAGATTGTTATGGGAGGTTCCCCTGACAGTTTGATACCACAACCTTTGACAGCCCCCCATGTCAGGTTGACATAAAAAGTGGTGTTCGGCCCCTTGGGTATGGGGTTCGCTGGAAGAGCTTTTTTTGATGAAATTAACCAATGATATCATTTGTTATCAGAGCCGAAGGTTGAACCTCACTCTAATTTTATGTGGCATCCCCCCGACCGATTGTTTGTTCGTATTTCTTATGCTGCAATCTTTTGTAATATAGATACCGTTACAAAGTTTCATTTGCGGCCCCATTATAGCCTTACCCTGATAGCTCTATCGATTGGCGCATTAAAATAAGACCCATCGGTTTGTGGGTTCGAAATTCACCCTTTGGCCTTTCTAAATTGTTTTATTTCTGTGTATAATTGTATTGAGAAGTGTTTATTGTTTGGGTTGTAGAAGAAGATGTTTTTTTTCGCATAATGGCCATCACAAAAGTCGTAAAATATAGGCCTAAAGCATAATAGAAAATAATACAAACAAAAATGAATAAAATAAACATAAACGGAACGAAATAAATAAAAACTCAGTACAAAATAAAAATAAAGAAAAAAAATAATAAAAATAAACACATGAGATAATAATAATAACAATAAATCAGAAATTTAAAATATATCAAATCCTTGTGCACTAGAATATCATTTAAATAAATCGTTAAAATAAAAAAATAAAGGAAAGGATAACAACAAAGGAAAGCAAATATAAAATGAATAAAATAAATGGAACCAAATAAATAAAAAAAAAATCAGTACAAAATAAAAATAAAGAAACACGACAAGAAAAATGAAAAATAAAAACAAAATTGTAACAAGATAAAAATAAATGGGAGTTAATAAAATAATTTAAAAATTAGCAAAATCAAATCCGTATACACTAAAATATTTAAAATAATATAATCGTTAAAATAAAAAAATAAACTAATTAAAAATAAACAAAATAAAGATGACTAAATAAATAAAATAAAAACAAAATCAATAATAAACAGATAAGTAATGAACACATACACAATTACAAAATTAAAACAAAATAAACTATGAATAAAAACATGTACATTATAAATAAAAAATCAAAATAAAAAAATAATATAATCGATTACCGTTTGAAATATTGCTTCTTAAACCGCTATTTACTGACCGTTCCCTAAATGCTCTGAAATATTTACTTTCGACTTATGTAATATAAAGAATATGCTTTCCTCGTTATGTGTGTGAATTTTGGCGCCATTACCTTTACGAGCAACAAAGTTATGGCTGAAAAACAAAAACCAGATGACTTTTTTTTGGGGGGGGTTGGAATTACACCTACACTGGTAGGATGCAGAAACGATACTGTGCTATAATATGCAGAAACATTACTGTGCTATAATATGGGTAGACAATAACTGCCACTTCGACTCATTTTTTCTTTGTCAAAAGAAATTAGAACTTGCACCAAGTCGCTGTGGCTGGCCCACACAGATCCTCCGTTTTTAACGCTCAATACATTAAAGGTTCGGAATCTTTACACATACCAATTGGGTTTGTTTATCTACAAGTATCATACTGACCAACTGACTATGCACAATTGAGAAAACGTCATATTGACTGTTGCATTGACTCCCATTTAGTGCTGCAGCACCAACCATTTTAGGAGAGTGCTTCCGGGGCCGGAATAATAACATTTGTCATCATAGCTAAAATTGACCGTAGGGATGTGGAGTTCATGAAAACAGGTGATGACAAAATTAAAAGTGGTGGCAATTTGCATACGACGCCATTTTCCAAATTGTAAGCCATCTTAAAGCCAAAAACACTTAAGAAGACAATTTTGGCGTAAAAATGTTTTTTTCTGGGTCAAGGAGTTCAATAAAACTATTCCCAAAACTATAAAATGTTGCATGTGCCGATATTTTCCAAGATGGCTGATATTTTATTGGACAAACCTTACATTTCTTATTATATAGCCTATGAAGATGATTGTGGTGTCAAATTAAAACTTTTCTGGGTCAAGGAGTTCAATAAAACTATTTAAAAACTGCCAGGTAAATATTAAAGTAATGACGTTTTCATACGTCACTATTTTCCCAAAATGGTCAACATAGAAAAAGGCAAAATCCTTCATACCTCATGCTATACAGCACCTAGGAGGACGATTTGGATGACAATTGTGGAGTAAAAATGTTTTTTCTGGGTCAAAGGAGTTCAATAAAAAAACTACTTCCCAAAACTATAAAATGTTGCATGTGGCCGATATTTTCCAAGATGCTGACATTATTGGCACAAACCTTACAATTCTTATTATATGGCATATGAAGATGATTGTGGTGTCAAAAAATTTAAAACTTTTCTGGGTCAAGGAGTGTCAATAAAAATATTAAAAACTGCAGGTAATATTAAAGTAATGACGTTTTCATTACGTCACTATTTTCCCAAAATGGTCAAAAATAGAAAAAGGCCAAAAAATCCTTATACCTCATGCTATACAGCACCTAGGATGAAGATTTTTGGATGACAATTTTGGCGCGTAAAAATGTTTTTTTCTGGGCAAGGAGGTCATAAATAAAACTATTCCCAAAACTATAAAGGTTGCATGTGCCGATATTTTCCCAGATGGCTGACATTTTATTGGCACAAACCTTACATTTAGTATTATATAGCTATGAAGATGATTGTGGTGTCAAATAAAACTTTATGCGGTCAGAGTTCATAAAAACTATTTAAAAACTGCCAGGTAAATATTAAAGTAATTAGACTTTTCATACGTCACTATTTTCCCAAAATGGTCAAAATAGAAAAAAGGCAAAATCCTTTGTACCTCATGCTATACAGCTAGGATGGACGATCTTTGGTGACAAGTGGAGTTTTATAGGTGAAGGATTTCAACAGCCATATTCTCCAAACTGTCAGATGAGTCGGTGAGTCATGTTATTCATGGACTACCCAATTGTAACACCCAAAAAATGTGACACATGTTTGACTTACTCTATATGTCATCACCCAAAAAATATATCTGGATTGCTATGGGAATTTTGATTATTTAGCATGTATTATTTAAGCGAGAAAACCAGTATTGGGTTGTTTCAGATATGTCAAGAGTAAAATGGCCCCGATTTCTAACAAAGAAATGGTCAGTCAAGTGCACACTATGGTAGCAAGTTTGGGTTTTGTCAATAGGGGGCAATAAAGCACAGTTAGGGAAGTTCTAAGGAGGAGTTACCGTGGATTCTGTGTTGGTATTAATTATCAAGCACCTGGGTTAATAAATTTTACCACTTGACGCATTACGCCGAAATTGCCGTAAGTTAACACTCTTGGATACTTGTATTTAAAATATTGGGCTATCTTGGAAAAAGTGACACATAAAAAAATCAACCTTTATATTCATCCTACAGTTTTTGGAATAGTCTTATTGAACCCTTACCCAGAAAACACTCATTTTTACACAAAAATCACATCTTCCTAGGTTATATAATAAGAAATATACGTTTCTTTGACGAGAAATGTCGGCAATCTGAAAAATAGCCGTGTATATACTTTCCATGTACTCAGACAATTCTGCAATTGTAGATGAACCTCTTGTCCGACACATACATTCGACACTAACAACCATATTAGTGCTATATACCTTTAAAATGGCGGCCATTTTGCAAATGCTGTTTATGGCAAATTGCCATCACTTTTATTTTTGTCATCACGCTGTTTTTCTTTAACTACACAACCCAATTATCAATTTTTAGCTAGATTGCAAATGTTATTATCCGGCCCTGGTTGGTAGAAATTTTTCACCTGATGCTGCAGCACTAATTTGATCTTCTCAATAACGACGAATGCGGCAAGGAACTGACATTGCGATCCCAATGCTAATTGCACTGATACTGATGGTTCATTTTAGATGCACTTGCCTAGCTGGGTACTCGGAGATGGTGTTACGTGCACGAGTAAGCAATGCATATCGGTTAATTATACTCTGACCTATTTCATCATTAGTGAGAACTTGTTATCGAAAATTATATTGATTTGTATCGATGGTATTGATGAATGCAGACTAGGAATTGATAACTATGAACCCATTGCTGACTGTTCCAAACCTTTGGATTACTTATATGTATCTTAATGGATATTGACGAGTGCACACTAGAAATAGATAATTGTGATATCAATTCTGACTGCACGGATACTGATGGTTCGTTTTCGTTTCGTTTGTTACATGCACGAGTGAGTAATGCTTATTTATTACTCACAACTTCCAAAAGGACACGTCATCAATTGTGAGGAAAGGTTATCGAAGATTAACTTAACACCTTTTAATATTTATAGATAATGATGAATGCAGGCAAGAAACAGATAATTGTGATGCTAATGCTGACTGCGCCGATAGTGATGGTTCATTTTCATGTACCTGCAGAGATGGATACATTGGTAACGGTGTGACGTGCACCAGTGAGTAATGTATATGTATTTATAATTTGGAAAAGGAGATGTCATCAATTGTGAAGAACAGTTATCGATGGATTAAAATGGATACATATTAATCCTCATAGAAAATAATGAATAATGAATTACTTTCGACTTATGTAATATAAAGAATATGCTTTCCTCGTTATGTGTGTGAATTTTGGCGCCATTACCTTTACGAGCAACAAAGTTATGGCTGAAAAACAAAAACCAGATGACTTTTTTTGGGGGGGTCACTCAGACAATCTTGGAAAAAATTAGTTGGAACGGTTGGAATTACACCTACACTGGTAGGATGCAGAAACGAGCTATATTAACATTTGCAAAATTATTTTGCATAATTACAATTCAGGTTGATTATATAGCGACGTCTTGTACCAACCCCAGCACGAATGCCCCTACAAGTCTATATGTTAATACCGAGATTTTCTATGTGGTGCCACACGTATAGTGAAAGTTGAGAGGCTTACTATAGGGGAAGTTGATGTAAAGTTATACGTAATCGCCGTATATGGCCATAAACAATCTGTACGGTAACATCACTCCGGCGATTGATAAAAAACTTTGCACTCTCGGTATCTTTCTAGATTTAAGTTAGGCTTTCGTTACTCTAGACCATACCATCCTTCTTGCCAAACTCAACCACTGTGAAATCCGGGGTATTGCCAACCTCTGGATTAGGAATTACTTGTACAACAGAAACAAATTTGTATTCAACCAAAAAACCTCGTCTATTACCAAATGTGGAGGTCCGCAAGGTTCGATCCCGGGTCCCTTATTATTCCTTCTCTACATTAACGATCTTCCCAGCTGTTGTACTGCTCTTAAATTCATAATTTTTGCGGATGATACTAATATAATTTGTTCTAATAATGACTTTAAATCCCTAGAAGCAACTCTAAATAAAGAATTTAAAATTATTTCAAAATAATATAAAATAAACTCTCCATAAACATAAAAATGACGAATTTCATGATCTTTAAAAATACTTATAGTCAAAATTCAAGTCCTAGTATTAAAGTGTAAATAGATAAACACAACATTTTCATCTAGTAATTCTCGATGATAATTTGTCTTGGATGTTACATTGAGTTCACTTATCTATTATTAGCTCTAAATAGAATGGCATTATCAGGAAAGTCCAAACCATTCTCCCTATTGACTCACCTCTGCACCACTCTATAATACCCTCGTTCTCCCTTACTTAAATTACTGTGCTATAATATGGGTAGACAATAACTGCCACTTCGACTCATTTTTTTCGTTGTCAAAAGAATTAGAACTTGCACCAAGGTCGCTGTGGCTGGACCACACAGCCTCCGTTTTAACGCTCAATTATTAAGGTTCGGAATCTTTACACATACCAATTGGGTTTGTTTATCTACAAGTATCATACTGACCAACTGACTATGCACAATTGAGAAACGTCAATTGCTGGTTTGCATTGACTCCCATGTGATCCTTCTCCGATAACCGACGAATGCGGAAAGGAACTGACAAGTGCGATACCAATCTAATTGTCACTGATACTGATGGTTCATTTAGATGCAATTTGCCTAGCTGGGTACATCGGAGATGGTGTTCGTGCAGCGAGTAAGCAATGCATATCGGTTAATTATACTCTGACCTATTTCATCATTAGTGGCAACTTGGTTTATCGAAAATTATATTGATTTTGTCCGATGGTATTGATGAATGCAGACTAGGAATTGATAACTATGAACCCATTGCTGACTGTTCCAACCTTTGGATTACTTATATGTATCTTTAAGGGATATTGACGAGTGCACACTAGAAAGAGATAATTGTGATAGCAATTTCTGACTGCACGTATACTGATGGTTCGTTTTCGTTTCGTTTGTTACATGCACGAGTGAGTAATGCTTATTTATTACTCACGAACTTCCAAAAGGACACGTCATCAATTGTGAGGAAAAGTTATCGAAGATAACTTACACCTTTTAACACTTAGAGATAATGATGAATGCAGGCAAGAACAGATAATTGTGATGCTAATGCTGACTGGCGCCGATAGTGATGGTTCATTTTCATGTACCTTCAGATGTGGATACATGGTAACGGTGTGACGGCACCAGTGAGTAAGTATATGTAATTTATAATTTGTGAAAAGGAGATGTCATCAGTTGTGAATAGCAGTTATCGATGGATTAAAATGGATACATATTAATCCTCATGAAAATAATGATAATATAGGTACCAACACTGTGCGATCGCAATGCGATTTGCACGGATAACTAAATGGTTCGTTTCAGATCGGCCCGAGCTGATACATCGGTAATGTTGTTACGTGTATCGAGTGAGAAATAATGCCCACAATGTACACCTAAAATCATTGTCTTAAAGTGTTTCAAATTTTTAGATATGCAAATTCCACAATTTCTAAAACTTCAATTCTTCCGACTCTTGAATGTGACTTTTGGTCGATTCGTCGGTTTTGAACATTCCTGACGATATTTTGTTACACTGACCCCATTTGATTTTTTTTTTCAGATACGACGAAGTGCGGACTAGATTTTTTTTTTTTTTTTTTTTATTTTCTGACAATGCGCTAGCCTGCTAATTGCACTGATACCGATGGTTTTTTTGTTTTCATTAGATGCACTTGCCTAGCTGGGTACATCGGAGATGGTGTTACGTGCACGAGTGAGCAATGCTATCGCTTAATTATCTATGTCAGATCTCATCGTAGTGAGAACTTGTTTATCGGAAATTATCTTGATTGCATAGATGATACTGATGTAATGCAGATTATGAACTGGTACCTATGCTCAATTTATGTCTGTTCGAAACCGGGGTCCGTTCGCGAACCTCATGCGTAACCTACGTGTATACTAATTCATGCGTATGTCCTACAGATAACCTTTTCATACCATTTACGCAGTGCTTTGGATAAGTTGATCCTCATGCATGACATAGTAATGCACGTAGATTTACGACTGATTTTCGCGGACGAACCCCTGGTGATTTAATTACATGTAACTTTGTAGATCGGATGAATGCAGACAAGAACCGATAATTGGTGATTATTCGGACTGCACGGATACTTATGGTTCGTTTTCATGTACCTGTCCGAGTTGGATACACCGCAATGGTGGTACATGCACGAGGGTAACGTACATCCATTAACATTTGAAAAGGAACGTTATCAACTGTGGGAACGTTTATTCGAAGATTAACGTAACACGGTCTTGAACTAGCTAATGATGACTGCAGACTATGACAATTTTGGAAACGTCATATTGAACTCTTGCATTGACTCCCATTGGATCTTCTCAGATAACGACGAATGCACTAGGAAATGACAATGCAATCCAATGCTAATGGCACTGATACTGATGGTTCTTTATAGATGCACTTGGCCGAGGCTTGGTTACATCGAGATGGTGTTACGTGCACGAAGTAAGCAAGGCATATGGTTAATTTATCCTCTGACCTATTTGCCTCATTAGTTGGGGGGCAAACCTTGTTATTCATAAGTGAAAATTATAGGTGTATTTGTAAATAGGGGTATTGAGAATCAGACTAGGAATGATAACTATGAATCCATTGCTGGACTGTTCCAATCCTTGGATTATTTACATGTATCTTAATAGATAATGACGAGTTACACACATAAAAATGGATTATTGTGATGTCAATTCCTTACTGCACGGATACTGATGGTTCCGGTTTCATGTACTTGTCGAGCTGGATACACCGGCAATGGTGTTACATGCACGAGTGAGTAATCTTATTTATTACTCACAACTTCCAAAAGGACACGTCATCAATTGTGAGGAAAGGTTATCGAAGATTAACTTAACACCTTTTAACACTTATAGATAATGATGAATGCAGGCAAGAAACAGATACTGTGGATGCTAATGCGGACTGCGCCGATAGTGATGGTTCATTTTCATGTACCTGCAGAGATGGATACATTGGTAACGGTGTGACGTGCACCAGTGAGTAATGTATATATTTATAATATTTAAAAGGAATGTCATCACGTTTTAATAGCCGCTTATCGATGGATTAAAGGGGATACATTGTAATCCATTTTAATCGATGGATTAAAATGGATACATTTTAATCCTCATAGAAAATAATGAATAATGGATAGGGACCAACATTTGCGATGCAATGCTATTGCACGTACACTCAATGTTCGTTTAAGTATATGCCGAGCTAAATACATCGGTAATGATGTTACGTGTACGATGATAAAGTTCCACCATTCCCAAATTCACCTAAAACATTTCCTAACGTCTCAAATGTTTAGATCTCAAATTCAAAAACTCTCTAAAACTTCAACCGTCGACATTTTGGAATGTGACTTTTGGTCGATTCTTCTGTTTGAACATTCATGACGATATAATTTGTTCACTGATCCCATTTGATTTGTTTCAGATAACGACGAATGCGGACTAGGAACTGACAATTGCGAAGCAATGCTAATTGCACTGATACTGATGGTTCCTTTAGATGCACTTGCCGAGCTGGGACATCGAGTGGTTTTACGTGCACGAGTGAGCAATCATATCGGCTTATTAGACTATGTCAGATCTCATCGTTAGGGGAAGAACTTGTTATCGGAAATTATATTGATTGCATAGATGATCGTGATGTAGGCAGAAATGTTTTTTTTATGAACTTGGTACCTATTAATCATTTATGTCTGTTACGAACCCTTGATTTTAATTGACAATGTATCTTGTGAAGATGCGGATAAATGCAACTAGAAACAGATCATTGTAATGTCAATTCTGACTGCACGGATACTGAAGGTTCGTTTTCCTGTACCTGTCGAGTTGGATACACCGCATGGTGTTACATGCACTAGTGAGTAACGGACATCAATTAACAAATTTGAAAAAGGACGTTTTCTCAATTGTGAGGAACGTGCGTTATCGAAGATTACCGTACACCTCTTGAACTAGCTAATGATGACTGCAGACTATGAACAATTTTGAAAACGCATATTGACTCTTGCATTGACTCCCATTGGATCTTCTCAGATAACGACGAATGCGGACTAGGAACTGACTATTGCGATACCAATGCTAATTCACTGATACTTATGTTCATTTAGATGCATTTGCCTAGCTGGGTACATCGGAGATGGTGTTCCCTGCATTGCGAGTAAGCAAGGCATATCGGTTAATTATACTCTGACCTATTTCATCATTAGTGGCAACTTGTTAGTGAAAATTATATTGATTTGTATAGGTGGTATTGATGAAGATACATGAACTGATAACTAGGGAATCCATTGCTGACTGTTCCATCCTTGGATTATTTTACCTTATCTTAATAGATAATACGATGCCACTATAAAGATAATTGTGGTGTCAATTCTGACTGCACGGAAACTGATGGTTTTCATTTTCATGTACCTGTCGACTGGATCACCGGCAATGGTGTTTACATCCCGAGTGAGTAAATGTTTTATTGGTTACTCACAACTTCCAAAAGGACACGTCATCAATTGTGAGGAAAGGTTATCGAAGATTAACTTAACACTTTTAACATTTATAGATAATGATGAATGCAGGGCAGAAACATATAATTGTGATGCTAATGCGTGACTGCGCCGTAGTGATGGTTCATTTTCATGTACCGCAAGATGGATACTATGGGTAACCGGAGTGACGTGCACCATTGACAGTAATGTATAATTAATATTTATAATTTTTGAAAATGGGATTCCATCAATTGTGAGGACTAGTTATCGATGGATTAAAATGATACCTTTTGCCGTTAGAAAAAATGAATGAAGGATAGGGACTAACACTTGCATCGCAATGCGATTGCCCCGGAACTAATGGTTCCATTTAACCAGTATAAGCCTAGCCTCGATACACGTAATGTTGTTACGTGTACGAGTGAGAAAGAATGCCACAATTCCCACAATGAGCAGCCTAAAAAAAATCATTTTCCTAAAGGCTTTCAATTTTAGATATCAAATTCATAATCCTCTAAAACTTTAAAATCGTCCGACTCTTGGAATGTGACTTATGGTCGATTCTCTGTTTGGAACATTCATGACTATATAATTTTGGTTTCACTGACCCATTTGATTTTTTTCAAGATAACGACGAATTCGGACTATGAACTGACAATGCGATATTAATGCCAATTGCACTGATACTGATGGTTCATTTAGAGTTCTTGCCGAGCTGGGTACATCGAGATGGTGTTACGTGCACGATAAGCCAGGCATATCGGTTAATGTTTTTATACTCTGACCCTATTTTCATCATTGTGAGAACTTGTTATCGAAATTATATTGATTTGTATCGATGGAATTAAATGAATGCATACTAGGAACTGATAACTATGAATCCCATTGCGACTGTTCCAAAACTTTGGATTATTTATAATGTATCTTAATCGAATCTTGACGAGTGCACACTAGAAATATACTATTGTGGTGAATTCAATCTGACTGCACGGATACTGATGGTCTTTTTCATGTTACTTGATTCGAGCTGGATACACCGGCAATGGTGTTACATGCACGGAAAAAAGGGGTGAGTAATGTCGTTATTTTTTTTGTTAACTCACAACTTCCAAAAGGACACGTCATCAATTGTGAGGAAAGGTTATCGAAGATTAACTTAACACCTTTTAACTTTAAGATAATGATGAATGCAGCAAGAAACAGATAATGTGATGCTAATGCTGACTGCGCCGATAGTGAGGTTCACATTTTCATGTTACCTGCAGATAGTATACATGGTAACGGTTGTGACGTCACCCATTGCGTCATGTCTTTAGATTTCTCCTGTGGCCCCGGCGCTCTCCTCCTTGTGAAGAACAGTTCTCGATGGATTAAAATGTATACCTTTTGCATCCTCATAGAAAATAATGAATGATGCACCGGGACCAACCATGCGATCGCAATGCGATTGCACGGATACTAATTGTCGTTTACAAGTAATATGCCGAGCTAATACATCGGAATGATGTTCCGTGTACGAGTGAGCAATGCTATCGCTTAATTGTAAGGGCACATGTGGTCCAGTGGATATGACTGCCTGACTCATGATCCAAAGGTTGTGCGTTCGAGCCCGCGTGGCCAATGTGTTGTGCACTTGGGCAAGGCACTTTAACCTCACTGCCTTCGTCGACCGCAATCGATATTCCGGTAGGCTGTTATGGGGGATAGTACAATCTAAGAGCTGATAGGCATTTGCGCTTGGCCGGCCTGCCGGCCTAGGTGAAGCGAAATGATTGTGACGATTTCCTGACGGCAAGCGTAAGATAATAGGCAACAGCGCTTTGTACTTGTGGAAAAGGCGCTATATAAATGTCGGTATTAGATTATTATTAATTACGATTTCAGATCTCATCGTTATTGAGAACTTGTTTATCGGAAATTATTTGATTGCATAGATGAGATTGATGTATTCAGATTAGGACTGGTACCTATGAATCAATTTCTTCTGTTACGAACCTGTTGATTTAATTACATGTATCCTTTTGTAGAGGCGGATGAATGCAGACTAGAAAAGAGTATTGTGAATGTAATTCTGACTGCACGGATACTGATTTCGTGTTCATGTACCTGTCGAGGTGAACACCGGCGATGGTGTTACATGCACGAGTGAGTAACGTAACATCTTAATTAAAATTTGAAAGGAAACGTTATCAATTGTGAGGAACATTTATCGAAGATTAACGTACACCTCTTGAACTAGCTAATGATGACTGCAGACTATGAACAATTTTGAAAACGTACTATTGAGTCTTGCATTGACTCCCATTGGATCTTCTCAGAATCAACGACGAATGTGGACTAGGAACTGACAATTGCGGATTACCAATGCTATTTGCACTGATACTGATGGTTCATTTTATGCACTTGTCGAGCTGGGTACATCGGAGATGGTGTTACGTGCACGAGTAAGCAATGCATATCGGTTAATTATACTCTTGACCTATTTCATCATTAGTGGAACTGTTATCGAAAAATTATATTTTGATTTGTATATGTGGTATTGAAGAAATGCAGACTAAGAACTGATAACTTGAATCCATTGCTGACTGTTCCAAACCTTGGATTATTTACAGTATATTAATAGATTCATTACGAGTTGCACCCAAAAGAGATAATTCTAGAGTGTTTACGTGCAGCAGTAAGCAATGCATATCTGTTAATTATACTCTGACAGATTTCATCTTAGTGAGAACTTGTTATC
>JAMKCH010000886.1:0-77790 GCA_023653785.1 Ophioderma brevispina | reverse complement strand
CGGGTAAAAACCTGAAGGGGGGGGGGTGGCCTACCACCCCCCCCCCTCGTTATGACGAGGTGTTTCTCGCAGTAAACATATGTCAAAAATGACGCAACAACCCACTCAAAATTAGGACGGGGTCAATGAAGACAACCGTAAACGCATTTCCACTATATGACTTACTAAATGGGACGGAAGAAAACTGTTTAGAAATGCAAGTACGATGAGTAAAACTTGCGTTACTTAAAAATGCCATACTTGATTTCTATTTTAATATGTCAAGTTGTTTTAAATGTTTAATTGTGCGATTGCTCTCCAAGTCATCGTTTCATCTACAATGGTCTTGACAAGTAAGTATTTTGTAACCACGTCGTACCCAGGTGGATCACGTTGCTAAAATTAAAAAAAATATGCCAGTAATCAATCGGAGTCGTCTTTCTGGTAATACTAATCTATCCCCCTGTGATAACATATTACGTCATAATCAATCCCCCAACCTCCGAAATTACACGCTGAGATAAATTAGGTCTGAGTAAGGCCATGTTTGTTTTTCATTTAATTATTAAGCCAATTCAAAAAAAAAATTGCTTTATTATGTTAAGCCAGACGCTCTCAGCTAAAACACCAACGATTTTTTTTTTTCTCCATAAGAGTCAACGGAACTGTTAACTGTTAACAACAACCACTGACTGTATTTTCGTCTTGGAATGTGAGTTATAAAAGATGTCTCTATCACACGTTCACATTGGGGGGGGGGGGATTTGGCCTGGAGGGCTCTTTGGGAGAGGGATGGGGGAGGGGGTGTCCACTTTTGCTTACGATTATCGTCAAACCTGAAAACGAGTCCCAACAGGGTGTTCATCATTACCGTAATAAACAAGTCATTTTCTCATCTCTTATTTGAACAAAAAGTAAGTTATTACCATGCATCTGCTAAATGAAATACTTAAAAGCTGTTAACTTTCCAATTTATTGTTTACAAAAACCTTTCAAGCAACGTCTGATTGAATAAAGGCTGTCCATATGTATTTCAAGAAGCGAATATAAAGGAAAATCGTGAAGGCAGGGGACATACACACCAATACGTATTAACCTAAATAATGGTTCAAGTCAGCCAAACTAACTAACTAACGAACAGTCTGCAAATATTTCCATCCGACTTAAAACTAGTAAACAGAGTGGTAATTCGTTGCCACTAAACACATTCTTCAACGTGGCTGGTCAGTTTTCGCCTAACGAAAAATAACAGGATTTTTGCAATATAGACTTTAGTGTGTCTATTTTTTTTCTTAAAATTGGAAAAGATGCAAATTGGATTTGTGGATTTAAAAAAAAAAAAGTTGTGATGTGTACCTATTACCACCCCCTATTTTTTAATAACTATTTTTACGAGAAACAGGACGAGTCCTTAAAAAGGACAATCTTCTGCAATTTTTAGTGTCACAATTGGTGAAATGAAACAACCCAATTGAGTTTTGTAACACTATATTGTATAATACTATGTCAGGCTCATCATAATGATCAACCTTTATTGTGAAACAAGCATTCATTTTTTTCATGGTACTTTTAAAGTAATAATATCAATAATATAATTATTTTGAGTAGAAATCACATTGCATGGAACACCAAGCTCCAGTTGACCATCCCTTTCCCTTTGAAAGGGAACTTCTTATCTAGTGCAAAGGACAAATCACTATTGTGTCGTAAACCTGTCATACATTGTGTACAAAAGTGTGGCTTGTTTACCACTCATGCACGCAATGAAATATTATCTGCTATAAATAGTTCCAATGCTATCATGTAAAATATACGATAAAAACAAATGTAACTTCTGTACACAATGTATTATAACATTGGAAGTAGTATTTTGGGATATAAAATTTGCTATAGAAGTCATTCTACAGTTTAATTTTTCAAGCAATTTTGCGATCTGACCCACCATAATAAAAACTGTTACATAGCTTACCTTTAGGTGAGGCTAGTCTCATATAGTGCAAGCATGGAATGTCACTATGATATAGTGGTGCAAGTAGGTATGTATATCACTGACCTGGCAATGTTGGAAATATGAGAACTCTTGAACTCAACAGAACCAAGATCATACAGCTGAGAGGGTTAACAAGAGATGGGGGCTTGTGTAAACACACAATTAAGAACTGAGTACCACTGCATGAGGGTTTGGTCAATTCAGGATTATCTTCGCCTGGCAGAAGAAAAACCTACCAACAACATTAACGGATTATTTGCATCATATAACATGTGTTTGCCCTTCCCACCTTTCCCCTTCCCCTGAAAGGCTGCCAGTTAAAGGCAAATGCTAACTGAGAACAGAATGTTAAAATTTGACATTTTAAATTATTGCTTTAATTTAATTGTTTAAATGCAAAATATCCATCCACGTGCGAATGCACATTTGGAACTAATGTGGTACATGTAAACTTGAAAAACAGGTCATAATACTGTATACAAACTCATCACAATGGGGACTGTTTATTCTGGGCCTTGTTTGCTTAGCTTTTATATAAGGTGTGATTTTACTAATTATATTGGTCAATTCCAGGGACATGATTAGACCCCTTATAAACCGTGCACAACAATGAACGGACCTTATGCATTCTAGTTACCATGACTCATACCTGACACCAGGGTGCATCTTTTTATCATGAGTTGCGGGTTATTGAACTGTTCCATGAAATTGAGATGTTGTAAAGTATAATGATGATGTGTCAAGGCTTTAAAACTCTGTGCTTATTTGAGGTAATGCATGGAGAGGAAAATTGACATCCTCACGGCCAGTATAACCTTCTCCAGCCATTTAAAAAATAGCCTACTGATAAATTAAACACATGATTCAGCAATAAAACATAAATTTTGAAATAATTTTATACCTCTAAGGATGACGCAGTCAACAATAGCACCGTGGAAGGGGACCTAACTTTTAAGCCCACATTTTTGCACCCTGGCCAATTAACTATTTTTTTTTTTAAATGACATGACCCAATCGAGTAGAAAGTTTTTTCGCTTAACTAGCTAAAAAAGCATGAGTTTTATATTGCAAATGACATCAAAGTTAGAGAAACGATCAATGGCCAATTTTTCTGGAAATTCAATCTATCCGTGTCTTCCATACTACGTTTTGGCAGTGGGCGGCGCATGAGGGTGCAAATCCCCCCCCCCCGTCGAAAGAAACAAAATCACAGCGATTTGTGGATTTAAAATCAAATTTTGGCCAAATTAAGCAATTTGTAGCCGTAATTGGTTAAAAATTCCCTTTTTTAGATTTTTCCCCTGCCACAGAATTTCACTTTTCGCACCCCTCCCAAAAAAAATACCCCCCCCCCCCCACCGAAAAAGAAGTCTGACGACGCCACTGGGGTTTAAATAATTCACTTATTTTTTTTAAATTGGGTCCTTTGGTGGACGTGTGTTTGGCTGAAAATGGAAGGGGTGTATTACCCTGCCTTCATTACAATACTACACTTTCTGTAATTTCATTTCCGGGCCCCTCACACCCCCGTCCGCCCCCATCCCATCGTGTTCTTCTCCGGAGGTTCAACTTGGTTTATAAATATACGCAGTGATAACTGACAATTATAGGCCTCTAAACCTTGATATGAAAAAAAAAAATATCCCAAGGCGGTGAATATTAAGCCTCACCCAACTTCCTCCTTGCTAAAAACGTTTAATACTAAATTTTGCCTGTGAGTTCCTGAATTTTGCAACTAGAACCCCGATAGAAGTTCTAATCTGGCCTCAAATGACTGATTAAACTTACAACATGTCCACGGCGATTTTTTTTTCCAAATCCACAGCTGGAGTGATGTGTAATACTTGCCAAGTCATTTTCTTGACTATTCATTACACAGATCAACATCTTTCAATTTTAACAAAATAACCGGCAAGTTCAGTGAGTTTTCCGAGATGTTAATAACATCAGTTCCTCTATATAAACATTGGGGGGGAGGTCGGCCAAGGAATTCCAATTTTAGACGTCACCAAAACGAATCTGAAACGAAATATTATGATTTGTTCTATGTTGTCATAACTAACCGGGACGTGTGTGGGTCATGGTAACACCAATGAATAGACCACATCAAAGCGCCTAACGGTTTTTTTGGGATTTCTTTCTTTATCATTTGATTCGTTTTTTTGGTGTGTTTGCTATATATCGAAGAGGCTTGACCGCCATCGTCTTCCGCACTGATTGCTACTACCAATAGTTACCAATTAGGGCGACTCAGGAAAAACAAAATCAACTCAGCAACGAAGAAATTATACGCCTGCTCATCAAACCCATTATTGGACACAAATTGACACATCAACACTTATCAAACAAATTTCACTAACTTTACTCTCAACATTCACAAATGATCACCATAATTGACACATTTCTCAACACAAAAAAAATTTTTACAAATATAAGTGAGAACTTATAGAGTGTATGTAAACACTATTGGATTGCCTATGCAATGTGGTATCTGGTGTGAGCAGGGCATGTGGCTATCTATTGCTAATACTTTTTTCGCGTTCCGTTCCTTTCCTGCTTGCCAACTCATGCATGCTTAAAGAGCCGTGGCCTGTGTTATTCTTTGGAAACTGCCAGGGGGGGGCGGGGGCCAAGATAGCGTCGTTTTTGCCGTTTCCATAGGTTTTACCGTAATCACGAAAACTTGACAAATATTCTAAGTCGAAAATATTTAATATCAATATTTTTCCACTCCAAATCCGTTGGAATCAACTCCAGTGTAAGTATTTTCTTTTTGTATAAAACGGTACAAACGGATCCATTTTGAACGAGCTGTTTTTGACCCTCCATGTTCAAATCGCAGGGTAACCCGCCATTTATAGCTGCGGACCAGCCATGTACCAGGCCCGGTACTAGTTTATCCTATGCACCACCTGTGGAATAATTCGTTGACCTGCATGTAGCAATCCTCTCATGTCCGTCTTTCAAAACGATTTGATGATAGTTTTGCAGAACAATGCCCCACCGACTAAAGCAAGGGAATTTAGATCGGTCGCGACTCCGTATGGGAATTCACACTCCGCCCCTCAGTCTTATCTATTTATAACGTCGCACAGGACCTTTCTTCACGGTTCAGGGCTCTCCAGACTTCGTTCGGCAGTTTTTGCGCTATGAATAAGCTGGCCGCCACCCGCCCTGGAAAACTAGCCTATTGCAAATGTGATGAGGCTATAGTCTAGGGATAATAGTTATCTTAACTGTGCATTTCTAGATCAAATTAAAAAAACAAAGTATAAAATAGACACCTGTGTCTAACATGAAAACACTCCATGTTAAATGTATTTTCTTATGGCGAGTCCATTGGTTGGGGTGTTTGAGCTGAGATAATGTATTTCTTATCACAGAGTTTGAGAAACACAGACAAATACACCGTGCATATGAACCGCCTCCTATGTTTTAGAATAGTAACTGGGTGTTTATAATTCCGTCTTACATAGATAGTGAAATAATTGAATGATAAATTAGCATGCATGGCAAAATTTAGTTTAAGGGTAAAGTACAAAATATGCACACGGTGAACGTACATATTTACACATACTTTTGTACAACGTTCAAATTAATATTTACACGAGAGGATCCGTGTGATATGGAAAATTGACATCCTACCTTATTTCTGAATGTGTTTTCTGTGAAAATGGTATTACATTTTTAGGTATGTCCGTTGCTGTATATTAAATAAGATGTCTATATGACCGTTAATGTATGACTTCTGTCTTCAATTATAAAAGTTCATAATTATCCCAACATTATTTCAAGGTCCCAAGACAACGTGAAAAGAAAGGTTGAGCTGCCTGGCGAGCGTTCGTTGTCGTTAGTATGCATATCCCTGTCCACAGTAATTCAACAGCGAAATGTTGTAAACAAAAGGCGTTGCCTGCAATACCCACGGAACGCGGTTATGTTTTGTAACAACACCTGAAAAGATAGCATAATATTACATCCTTGATTCTGTTAAAACCCTACACAGCCAATAGATAGTGGGGCCGTTTTAAGATCGGGGCCATCTTTGCCTACACGAAAAAAAATCAATAAGATCTCTATGGATATGCATAGAGTTGAACGGGGATTATAAGCCGGTGTGAAAGAAGATATGGTCCGGCAGGAACCACAGTCCGGGCTCCTAGACGACACGGAATAAGCGTGAAACTAACGTTACGTGAAGAGTCCACTGAATCGATTGTCCTATTGTCCCATTGTTCCCGGACTGTGATACCGGCGGCCCATTCTCCTGCCACACCGGATTATAGTACTCTTTCCGTCCAGGCTTGATTGATTTTCTTTCTCCAGGTAAAACACGGAGATCCACCTATTTGGGGTGCATGGGTTACAGAGAGAGAGGCACATTTCTAGCAAAATAGCAGAAAGAATTTAAATGAGACTTGAATTGGGCGATGAATGAAAGTTTATTTAAGGAAGATTATAATAGTACCTAGAAAGGCCCTAGATTCAAATCTACTAAGTATTCAAACATTGAAATTATTTAATAGTTATATCTATATACCACTAGTAGGTTTCACACCACTAAAACTGGTCCCTTCGTTCCTGTAAAAAATTTGCCAGATGAAAACGTCATTTTCTCCTCAATGGAACATCGCAGACCTTAAAGCTAACATCTGCTTGAAGATCATCATCATTTCTCCTACCATCCAATCAATCATGAAATTGGGTAGTTATCCCCAAAATTTTCGAAGCTACTTGACCGTGAAGACTCGCATCACCGTGGACCTGGAGTTCACAGCACTTTTTCAGTCGGTGTGGTCCCTGTAAGAATAAGGGTTTACAATGTGTGGTTTGTGGATCAAAATAACTTATATTCCTATAGATGTTATACTTAATATTGATAGCTATAGCAACCATGTTTGCAACCCAGATCTCAGCCATTTCTCTCAGATTTAGGGTATACTTAGGCAAGGGGTCCACCAAAAAAAAAAACACCTCAATTGCAGTGGGGGCTGGACTTCCCTGGTTTCTCATGTTATTTACGGGTGGAATCCAGTAAAGCAAGAACCTTAGGGCAATGCTAACATAAACGCGGAGGTCATGAACATTCTGAAGGGTTTACAATGAAATTTATGCCACTCTTATATGTTTTTCTTGCCTTTACCTTTTGTGCAAACCTAAAACACACGGATAAAACCACTTTGGCATAGTGAAAATTCCCGAAGAAATTTGTTCGGTCTATTACCAAATCATGCGCCATTTTCGAGGACATTATACACCACGACTCAGAGTCGCGTGAAAACTTGTCCACGATGGGCGCACTGTTTCCTTTAATTACAGTCTTACGCCTTTTAAGGACGCTGGATGTCGTTAATATGATATCACTGCTTGGTTTGTATGGAATATTTTAATCTCGAAAATGGTACCAAGTAATTCGTATTTTGTACCTTTTGTGAATATTCTAAAAAAAATGATGGGTTATTCATAAAACAAAATCTGTTTGTAAAATTTCCTCAAATACAAGACAGGTTTGTAGTGTGAGTATACAATGCCTCTACACCGTATTCCGTGTAATTTTAGAATTTAAAATCGTCACGTTTTTTTTACTCTGATAATCCAAATTTTGCGGGTTTGCAATGCTCTGCTGTTTTTGGATTTACTGTTTTGTAAATTCGGGTTAAAATATTGCAAAAAGCAATGCTGCTAATGATAATGTTTTTGTTGGAATGCCTGTATTGTTTATATATATCAAATATGGATTTATATATAGTCAGTTTATGTTATAACATGTGAAAACTACAAACTTCGCATTAAAATGAAAATAACATAATCAGTTTTATTGCATATTGATCATTAATGATCGTATCATAAAACACCTTCTGTCGATAGGTTGCATGCATAGTGTATAATTCAGACTACGGATGCCAAGGGTTAGTAGCGGCTTCAAACACACCCGCTGGTTGCTCGCTGGTCTCGCGCGGATATTTTCGGTTGGAATCTGGTTCAATAAAAGCCTAATCGTCATTATGACTTCGTTGATTGCGCATGTCAAGTCAGATTCACGGGTGAGGTCAGGAGTCCTCAACACGATGAGGTGTCTGTAGTTTTCCAATGCGGATGAACTTAACTTACATTTTTATTGTCCTTTTACCACTTGGGACATTGCGTATTTGAAGCCGAAATGTCCGAATGGGGCAAAGGTATGAAGACCAAGAACCCCGAAACTATAGGGCAAGGCATTTTTGTGGCAACGGCAGAGTTCATCACATTGGAATCTACAACAACCTCATCGTGGTTTTTAGATTTTAGGACACGTGATCGCCGTGATATTAACCCACAATGCACCACGAATTCGGTAATACGCGATATTGCTTATCGTTCTAAACATTGAACATGATGGACCGCCTAAACCACCTGCCGGAGGCAGTTGAGTTTGAAGCGGTTCCATACTGGTTTGGAAACCTTTTGGTTTGAAGGTCCATGGTCCGTCCAGGCCCTCGTCCCATGGACCCCCAACTTTTACCGGAAGGTGATCCAAATTTTTGGTATCAGAAAAGAAAGCTGCTAGTTTTTTCTTAAAATGTTTGGTTTGGTTTGGATTTATGAACGAAAGTATGGCCCTATTGGTCGACTAGCTTATTTTTACACAATACTCTATGAGGATTACGGCGATGAAGTCAAATTCTATTAAGATGCAAAATTTAAGACTTAAATCGGGTAATTGAAGTACCCGAGATCAGTGAAGAGCAATTTATACCGCTTGAAGAGGACAATTTTCGTTGGGCTCCGGAGTGGTTTTATTACAAAAAGCAATTGATTTTCACACAAAGGAATTGTTTTAGGCTTATTCCATAGCAGGTGAGGGTTAACAGATGTGGAAGCCATGAAAACATGCAAAAAAGCTTAGTTTTAAAAAAAAACCAAACTTGAGACGCACCCTATGTGCAAAATGTACCATGTGTTCTTTTTAAAGGTCCAGAAATGAGATAATAAACCTAATAACAAACTCTTCCATTCCAATAAACAGGGGCCCTTTTTTGTCACTATTAATTTGTGTTATCTCTATTGATTGCATGCACCCCAAAATTTATGCGCCGAAAAATCATTTCGTTATTAATGTGTGAAAAATGAACTATAACGTAATTTTGTAATCCACATAGGGTTTTTGGGAAATTTATTTGTGGTCGCCCAAAATGGGCGCCATTTTCACTCTTACCATTCCACTTAAGATCCTTAAATCTAAGTTTTGCCCAAGGCGCATTGATATACTTCAATTATCTTCTGAAACATTATGTTGTCCACTTCCGGTATTTCTGGGGACATAGCATTACGTTTGTCCCTGGGCCTTTAACACTTAGTGCCCAAGGGGGGGGGGGGGGTTCCATATTACCCAACAATTTGATTTTTTTTTCCGATTCTTCGGTTACGCAATCAAATTTTGCAAGGAGTTTTTTGCTAATTGTCTGGTTTTTGAATACGCTTCTCCTGATACAAAAAAAACTAAATCCGCCAACGGCTTCTTAGAATAATTAGGTTGGGTCCATAGGAAACCCTCCCCCCCCTTGGGCCATAACGAAAGTGAAAAAATCAAGATATTATCCGAATTAAAAAATTAAAGTAATTAAATCTGGCGATTATTTGCTTAGGATATATACCTTGCAGGTATTAATTAATAATCTAATATAATACTTAAACCAAATAACCTTTATATGCTGATGGCATCACTTTTAAAATTGTGTGCTCTTGTGCTCTTAACTGTGTTGTAAGTCTATGGGAAAAATAAGGCGATGTTGAAGGTTCTGAGAAAAATACAAGATGGTATTAAATTTGGCTATATTTACAATGATTATTTAATGGTTAATTTAGTAGATATAATGAATTAGTTTGGTTCAAAACCTTTATGGAGTTGAGTTGCCTTGAGATGGAAATTGTTACGACCCACTCTGTTTCGAAGCGATGACAATTCAATTGGCCATAGGTATAGGTCAAAGGTCAGGAGTTTCATTTTTATTGGGGGTATGTGGTTTTTACGTGAACCCCATTTATTTGTGTTAGTGTCATGATCAAACCCCACGGAAAGTGGTTATCTGGGGTGGGTCCCTCTAGGAACCCCCCCCCCCTGGGCACCAACGGAAGTTTTTTTTTTTTTTTTTTTTTTTTTTTTTAATTATCTATTTTTTATAGCGTTTAAAATTAGATGCAAGGGTGAGGTCTTTTCCCTGTGTTTTAGTCTTTTGGCGTCATATTTTAATCATATTTTGCCTTATGTTGCTATTTGTGTTTGGTTCCTCTTTGGAAAGAAAATATCTTGCATCTAGTTTAAAGATGCTGTGGGAGGAGAGCGGGGTCTAGTGGTTAGGGTGCTGCCTATGGCGCAAATATAACAAATCAAAAATCCCAGGGTTCGAATCCGGTGGGCGTCATTGTGGGATTCACTCGGGTGTCAATTGGATTTAATCAATATACGAGCTATTGATTAAATACAGAATACCGCTCTCCTCCATGGTTCACGGAATTGGGAAATGAATCTGAAAGCATCCGTCCTTCGGAGGGGGACGTTAAGCCGTTCGGTCCGTGTACAGAGAGCTACAAAATTGTATGTACATCGCAGTCAGGGTCGAATAAGAGTAGGGTGTCAACCCCCTGTAATGATCTCCCCCCCCCCAGTTCAAAAAAAAAAAAAAAACGCGGGCAATTAGGAGCGTCGTATCATAGATACACGCGGCCCGAATCAGCTTACACAGTTGACAAATCCTGGGACACCCCACAAAAACATACGAATGGACTGTGGACACGAACAAACAAAATCAGTTATCGTCCAATTTGTGTTATTTGGCGAGTTTTGGTGTATCATTGGTGAAAGAAATTATTATGCCTGTGATTTAGTAGGATTAAAGCGTTGACCCAGCCAAGTTATACATGGTACTGATTTTTGATTTTTCGTGCGGAAATTACATAATGATATAACGGGATTTTGGTTCTTGTTTTGATTTCCCTTACTATTTTTTCCAGTCCTATGAGAATAGGTTAGCAGCCTTTCAGTCATAGCCGGCAAATTATCAAGGCATTGGATTCTTATTGAAATTGTTTGCTCTGTGTGTGTGTGTGGGGGGGGGGGGGTATATTTTGCAAGTTTTCCGGCTCGCTAAACTTGTGTGGCGAATGGGTTACCAATTTTACTCAATTATACTCAATTTCATGATTTGACAGCCACAATGACGGCATGTTTAATTTTATGGTAATGCATGATATTTTCAAATGCTAATGTTGTTAAATATTAATTATGAGTCCTGTATCTAAATGATTTTTACAAATTTTCCAGTGTGGTTACTTATTTCCAATTATATAAGTCATATTGTATTTATTTGCCTTATACATGTACATGTAGATTTTGTCTATTAATTCTATGTATGAACAGACAGGAACATGTGCAATTTGTTGTGGTGTGTTGACTTGCAGTTAGGTTATTTGTAAGGATTGTTAGAGATAATCATTTACGACAAAAGAACAAGCTTATGTATTCTATTATTTTTTTTTTATTTATGGTCATGAGTTTCGACTGTCGCAGATTTGATAATAGGCCTAAATGTCCAGAAAATACAAGCGCCCCTAATATCGAGCCTCATCAGTCCGAGGGGCACTGAAATTGTGGTTTGGGTAGGCCGGGTGGACGTGCAAAGCGCGAATTGGGATAATTTGAAACTGAAGTTTAAGAACTGGGGTCTTCGGAAATAATTTTTATCATTTATGGGACTTGGGAACTGAATTATGGGCCATTAAAGTTGTGGAGCTGAGATTACAAAATTTCCCCACAGAGCTCAAATTTGTGAGTTTTGGCGGAAATTAGGGGGTTAAAGACTGTAACGAGATGGCGAACCTGGGAGTTTTGAAGCTGTTCTACCTGCATGGCATTTCAGATCGGTGTCCCCACACGGCCTTGAAGTATGTTTATTTGGTAATTTTTTGTGTGTACTTTACTCTCAAATCTTTCCATCACTTAAGCGACAATAATGGGCATAAAAATATTCAACATAATGAAAAGGACCCTTAATGAAATCACTTCCACAGTTTGAAAACAATTTTTGGATGTTTAACATTCTGTAAAAACAGTAAAAACAGGCAGAGTTCCGGAGGGGAGAGGTGGCAGTTCGTGGCAATTTTCCCTGGAACAGAAAACAGGTGTTGACAGCCCTGCAGAAGTTAGAGTGTATCTAAGCATGTTTTGTGACACAATTCAAAAGCAAGTTCAGACAGGATTCAGCATTGTACTTTAAGGCTTGTAGTAAGATATCGATCTGGCAAGTGAAAGATGGATTAGACGGGATTAGCACATATTATACATGGTCGTTAGCTGATGACAGCATGCTTAATATTGGCAAGCAATAGAGGCAGTGCCTGTCTTATTAGAGGTAGGAACAAAAGAATCGAACGATTCCTTACCGTATGCAGTCCATTCAATTTAATGTGTGCGAGCAACTTGAAATCATCACGTATGACTGTCAATAATGTGTGCAACAACAGCGGTTTTCGATTTGATTCTGCTGAAACAATGTTCAGCATTACGGTTGATGATGGTCACAGGCACACCTCATTAGGCGCGGTCAAAGTACCCTATAGGAATTGAAAACTACACAGATTACCCAACTTTTCAATCTGAGGGCGTTCCTATATATACTGTGCCGCTGACGCCTTTGAAGAATAAAGATGTCTATGCCCCAATATATATGGACCCAATATGAGAATAAAATCTGAATATCCAAACTTGAACAGTTTGGAATTTAAGCCCAAACTTCGATTTTAGATTTGATAAATTCGAGGGGTTTCTTTTATAACAAACAACCCCAAAAGCATGCAATAAATATACCAGAAGCTAATACCCCATGCGAATTTGCAGGCTCATCAATAAAAAATCTTTTCTTAAAGATTTAATCCCTATGATGGCTGTGCCAAATCACAAATGCCTTAACAAGTCGGGTACCTGTAAAAGGCAACACAATTTAAGGCACAGTGCGCCTCCTAGTATACCTAACACATATTGGCGCACATTAGATGATGACGACATATATGGCGTGGGTTAAACCTATGACCTTATAGAGCTGTGACCTCTGATATACAACAGCATAAAAGGCAAATGCAAAAGGTGCGCGCCGCAGGCGGCCCCAGCATTCTTTCACTGGTTTGGGCCATACTCCTCATAATTTTAATGATTGCGGGGAGTTCGTCACACCTCCCCGCACTGCCATACTTTTGCACTCCCAATATATATGTCGGTACCCATTCATACACTCCTGGGTGGAGAGAGGACAAGCGAGGTACAGTGCCAAGCCCCGAGAGCACAACACCTTGGTGACAACGGGCTCAAATCTCCAACCTTAAATACATATGACACGACACTGACCAACTGCATAAACCAATGTGCATATTAGTTCTGTAATTTATTAAGCACTGCATGCAATCAATATTTGGCAGACTAAGGTTTTAAGTGACTTTGAATGGCGGGGAATCAACTATAGGTGTTTATACCCAAACAAGACTGTTTTATTTACTGGGTATTACCCCTAACCCATAGCCAAATTTTAATGCCATTTTTTTATTTTTTTTAGAAAAAAGGATGAGCCGCCATGTGCTGTGGAGCAAAATACAAACAAAAGGAACATTTCACATGTGTGGGGGCACATGGGGGGTGTAACCCGCACAACAGCCCAATATACAAATTACTTTACAAAAAGGTACATGTTCAAACCTCACTTATAATACGCACACAATGCCGCATATCAGGGGTACTATGGGCAATTTATTTTAATAAAAAAATAAATTCCAAACTAACTATATTACGACATGCCTATTCCTTAGATTGAAAACAGCACAAACAAAGGTTACTTAAATAAGGATACCCGATTACTAAGGTCTCTGCTTTGCGTAAAACGACCAGAACCCAAATGCACAGTTACTGTGCCACTTCTTATTGTGGGTGGTGTGCGCGGTGTGTACAGCGTGTGTGTGTGTACAGAATTTAGATGTGTGTGCGTGCGTAATAAGTGTTGTTCTGTTTTTCTTGATAAGCGAGAACTTTGGTTTGGAGAGGTTTTGCATTTTACTTTTCAATGAAAGGCCTGCCATGCTTGTATACCATAACTTTTCACCTGGGAATGTTTTTAATTATTTTATGTGAACGCACCGTCAAAATTGGCGTGTTGCCCTGTTGCAAGAGCGCATGAGTAGAATAAATAAATAAATATGACGCAAATAACCTATGCAACTTCCAACAAAAAATAAAGTAGGTTTGAACACAATCACATTTAGAGTGTCCAAGCAACAATACCTTCAATTTGGGATTTGAAAGTAATGGGTTGCCTAAACAAAATAATAAAAGAGATGGAACTTTAATAAGGAAAACACTTGATATATTTTAGGCCCGCCGCTATTTAGCAACACATTAATATCATGCAGTTCAACTTGTTTATGTGCATGGCGAATATGGGGCATAACAGACCGATTAAACCGTACGAGCTATTAATCAGCCAAATGGCCTTAATAGGCCTATACGAGCGAATCAATCAACTAAGTGAAGAAGGCCTCGAACCATTAAATGAGAATACAGAACGTGGATTATAAGCTAGTAGGATGCCCAAAATCCGATTGCACATAAATCGTTTGTGATCCGCACATCATCCCTAATTGGATGAAAAACATAGTAAATTGTTAAATCAAATTTGCTGGACTACATATCAATTGATACGACTTAAGTCTTTGTAAGCTCTTCAGAAACACATATTAACATCATTCCCACTTTTTTATGTGCAAATGTCATTATAGGTGGAATTAGCATGGCAACAACGCTGAGTCACTTCTTTATCCACAAGGTTGTAAATGCTATATGGAACAGAGCATAATTATAAACCAACGTTCATGAGTTAAATTCATGTTATAACTAGAACCGTTGCACATAAGTTGAAGTGGGCCCTATACCTTTGGCCATTTGCCTTCATTTACTGGTATTTATTATCGCATTGTAAGTTCTGATGATACCTAATAAACCATATACTGACTCCATAAACTTGAATGGCTGCTAATTAGCTTTAAACCCCGTGAAAAAGTCAATCACATCCTTCCACAAGGCTGGTTGATTTGGAGCAAACCTAACATATAGTGATTTGGAGATCAACAACGGACTGACAGTTAACCCACAACGACAACTGTTCCTTTGACGCTTGTTCAATCGGCATTTTCAAGGTAGTTTCCTGGAGCTCGAGACACCCAATTCAATGCCAATTAATATGCATCTTTGGAGAACGACTACCAACCACTTTTAAGGTTTTGTTCACACCAAATGTAGTTCTACGTATCACAAAAACTGGTTCGTTTGGTGTACTCAGTCCGTCGAATTCTGCTTCCTGACACTATGAATGGTTAGAAGTTGGCCTTATGTTTGTTTTAGATATGCACGGAACATTTCATATGAAAAACCACAACATCAAAGCCTGAATTATTGAATTTAACTTATGCCAGATTAGATTAAATAATTCTGACGCAACCGTCCTTACCCGATCCTCAGGCACTAAAATAAAACCGTTATTTTCTGAAATATAGTTCCATAACTCCTTAACGACGTATATACGTAAATAATCGGCAAGGAAAATAGCTCGCGCTTGGTCCTATCATCGACACGCCATACTCCCCGCAATAAACACGGAATTTACATCCACTGGAACTAATTCATTCTTATAACATTCGAAACACTGATGGGCGAAAATACTAAATATAGCATACAAGAATGAAGATAGGACACAGTTGAAGCCTGCCAATATTCTTTCAGAAGTCAGTATCCATAAAGACAACAATCATTCAGCCAGGAAATTTCTTTAGCAAAACAAATTTATTGTCAAGTAGCCAACACCATGACCTACTCCTCACGCAGATCTGATGCTAATGTAACTGACATTTGGGCGAAAATGGCCAAGCCCGGGAGAACAAATGCCGACGCCCAGTGGTCAACGGAGCCGCAAGCCAACGGGACGGGATGTGATTGACGATGACTGGGCTTTATGTACAGTAGCAAAACAATGACCGATACCAATGGGCCCATACCCCATTCTCTGCGGTGTACAAATCCGTTTCCTCCTCCGATAATCTTCATAAAACGTTAGTATCACTCAAAAATCTTATGAAACATCTTGATAACTCTGTAATCTAATTCCACAAAATTCAATTTACTTTGCTATTGAACTGTACCAAGATCACAAATTGGGGGTTTAACAATTTCTTGATTATTTCAAACAAAATGCTGAGGTGAAAATAATGGCAACTTAACACCGAAGTGTATAACGCTCTGTACTCCTTGGTGCACCCCAGGAATCCGAGTATAAACAACTTATACTTGAAATCCCCCCTCCCTTGAAATGTTAGATTAGCCCACCTAATGCCTTTCCCCGGCAGTATTTTATTACTGAAAGAAATTCAAAAATATTAGTTATCCTATTCGGACATTAGCTTGCAAAGGTTATGGGGGCGTAATTGGTGCGCTAAAAATGGTTTGTTTTGAGTTAAGAGTACCAAGGGATTATATAGAACCAAAAATGGCGGGTGATATATTTTAGATTTTTTTTAAGAGCCCGTTCTTCTCCTTCCGACCATGTATTTTTATACATTCATTTTACCGGTAAATGGATTCCGAAGAATTTTAGGTATTACATATCAATCTGTGTAATTAGTTATGAAACACTTGATAATATGTTAATTAATGCCACAACATCTCATTTACTTTTGGCCATTGGACTGTACACACAGCACTAACAGAAATTGTAATCTCTCTCTTGACCATTCAAACTTAAAAAATTGTCCTTAAGCAAAACAATTTTATTGTGCAAGTAGCCAAAAACCAATTACCTAACTCCTACGCAGATTTGATGCTATGTGATGACGATTGGCGAAAATGGCCAAAGCCCGGATAAAAATCGCGGCCCATTGGTCAATACGGAGCCGCAAGCCCACGGGATGTGATTGGACGATGACTGGGCTTTATATACAGTAGCAAGACAAGGACCGAGACCAAGGGGCCCATACAACCCATTCTCGCGGTGGACAATCCGTTTTCCCCCCCCCTCCGAGTAAAGCTTCATACAACGTTATATACTCAAAGAATCTAATGAAACATCTTGCTAATAGGGTAATTAATTCCAAAAAAATACTCATTTACTTTTGCCATTGACTTGTACCAAGCACACAGAAATTGTAATTTCTTGATTATCAAACTTAAATGCTGAGGGAAATAATGGCAGACTTAACACCGAAGTGCATAACGTCCTTCTTACTCCCATTGTGCATACGAGGATCCGAGCAGAAAACAACTTGTACTTAAAATCCTCCCATGAAATTTAGCACACCTAATGCCTTCCCCGGACAGTATTATTATTATTCCTGAAAGAAATTCAAAAATTATTGATCTATTCGGAAATTAGCTGCAAAGTGTTATGGCGTAAAAGCTTTCACTCGCACATTGTGCGCTATAATGGTTGTTTTGAGTTAAGAATGGACCAAATTGATTATATAGAACCAAAAAGTCGGGTTTTTTTTATATATGTTAGGATTTTTTTAAGAGCTCTTTCTTCCGAACCATGTATTTTTACCATTCATTTTTACAGGGAAATAGATTCCGGATATATATTAGATTTTTTACATATCAGCGTGTAATTAGTTAATGAAACATCTTGATAAATAGGGTAATTAATGCCACAACAATCTCAATTTACTTTTGCCATTGGACTGTACCAAGGACAACAGAAATTGTAATTTCTTGATTACCACTCCTATTTATTTCCAATTCCAAATCAAAGTATTCCAAATATTTATGTATTCAAATTCCAGTTTCTTTCCAATTCCAAAAGCACTCACCGACCAGTGATGTACTAAACCACTGAGGTTCCCTCTCCTCAGCAATTTGCCAAAGAAGGTACCGCGGAATGAACAGGCCTAACTACACATTCGAAGTTCCTGTTATAATCCTAATGCACACTGCGACCATTAATATACTAAGCCGTTGTTTCCCACTCCCAGCAATTTGCCAAAGAAGGTACCGATCCAAAAATATAGCCTAACTTCACACTTGAGGTCCCAATTAGATCCTTATTGGAATACAATACAGATTTACAACTAGTTTAAGCAAATGCGCAATTTGCTAAAGGAACTGACCTATTCACTATCCTAAATTAAGTTAGAATCCAATTTCATTTATTATATATATAAACGCTACAAGTTCAATTTATAGAAGATTCAGATCCATTAAATGACCCAATTTCTTAAATTTCCCGCAATAAAAAAAGAGATTCAACATAATCATAAGATAAAACAACCTCCCAAATTCTAATTACAAAATACAAAAGTCCAATATGTTAAAAGAGCATAAGCAAAGATACCAATAAACCCTAAATTGAGGAATTAAAAGACCTTCTGCTGGTCTACCACACATCTGGGGGGGGGGGATTTTTTTTTTTTTTTTTTTTTACCCGGGGGGGGGGGGGAATTTTATAATTGTCCACAAGCCCAGAAGGGCGACTAAACTACTCGGTGGCAAATAGCGAAGTGACCGTTTCCAGGAAAGCCGGTGTAAATAAATTGAGTGTCCCCCATGAGAGAGTGTCCTAGCTACCATAGCAACATGGACGGAATAAACCGTGACCCTGTATACGAGGCCATTTGGGTACAGTGCTGAAACAAACGATGCATACAGTACTCAATGGCGAACACAATAGACAGATGGGTGGTAGGACACTCAGTCACGCGGACACGGTAGTTTATGACACCGGGCAGCTTGCCCGAAAATACAACACCCTGATTGGTTGTGGAAGACAAAAAGGGTGAAGCACGATTGGTTCCCATACAATCGGTAACCAAGCAACCCAAAAGAGATCAGAAATCATTTCCTGGTGTTAAATCAGTTTATTGCGTTTTGCAATTAACTTTATTATTCAAACTTAAAATGCTGAGGGGAAAAATAATGGCAACTTAACATCGAAGTGTATAAGGCCTGCTGTACTCCCATTGGTGCGATACGAGGATCCTCGTAAAAACAATTCATGACTGAATCTCTCCCTAAATTAGCCACTAATGCCTTAAGGGGTGCCCACCGGACTACTATATTACTGAAAGAACTTAAATATTATTTATCTATTCGGAAATTAGCTGCAAAGTGTTAATGGCGTAAAAGCTTTACACTCACTTGTGCGCTAAAAATGGTTGTTTGAGTTAAGATAATCAAATTGATTAGTAGAACCAAAAAAAACGGCCTGGTTTGCTATATTTTTAAGGATTTTAAAGAGCCCTTTCTTTTCTTCCGAACGAACCATTCATTTTTACCATTCATTTTTACAGGGAAATGGATTCCGGATATATTGTAGGTTATTTACATATCAGCGTGTAATTAGTTAACGAAACCTTTTTGCTAATAGGGTAATAATCACATAATCTCCATTTACTTTTGGGCCATTGACTGTAACAGTCAAACAGAAATTGTAATTTCTTCATAAATCAACTAAAATGCTGAGGACAAAATAATGCACTTAACACCGAAGTGCTAACGTCTGTCTGTACTCCCATTTGGTGGCATACGAGGATCCGAGTAGAAAACAACTTGTACTTTAAAAATCCTGCCGCATGAAATTTAGCACACTAATGCCTTTCCCCGTACAGTATTATTATTCCTGAAAAAATCAAAATATTATTTATCTATTCGGAAATTAGCTGCAAAGTGTTATGGCGTAAAAGCTTTTACACGCACATTGTGCGCTAAAAATGGTTATTTTGAATTAAGAATAGATCAAATTGATTATGTAGAACCAAAAAACGCGGGTTGATATATTTTCGGTAGGCATTTTTAAAAAGCTCCCGTTTCTTCTTCCGACCATTCATTTTTCCATTCATTTTTACGGGAAATGGATTCCGGATATATTGTAGGTTATTTCCATATCAGCGTGTAATTATTCACGACACATTTATGATACATAGGGTAATTTAATGCCACAATAATCTCAATTCACTTTTTGCCATGACCTGGTACCCAAGGTCAACATAAATTGTAATTTCTTCATAAATCAAACTTCACATGCTTGGGGAAGAAAATAAGGGGCAACTTACCCAACACCGAATGCATGACCGTCTTCGTACTCCCATTGTGCATACGAGATCCGTAGAAAACACTGTACTTGAAATCCTCCCATGAAATTTAGCACACCTAATGCCTTCCCGGACAGTAATTTTATATTCCACCTTAAAATTCAAAACTATTTATTGAGCTGATTCGGAAATTAGCTGCAAAGTGTTATGGCGTAAAAGCTTTTACTCGCACATTGTGCGCTACAATGGTTGGTTTGATTTAAGAAAGACCAAATTTGTATTATTAGAATCCAAAAAACCGGTTTGAATATATTTTATACTTTTTAAGGAGCCCAGGAACCTTTCTTCCTAACAGGCATGTATTTTTTAACATTCATTTTTACAGGGAATGGATTCCTGCTATATTTTAGTTATTAGAGTCATCGTGTACTGTGTTAATGAAACATTTAACTAATTTAATTATCAATTTATTGTTAGTACATAAGTCTCCATGCATGGGTAACCATTAAAAGGTCAAAGGTCACATTATGCTGAAAATAAGTGTTTTGTAACCACCGGCCCTTTTTGCATAGGGGTGTGCCGTGGAACCCAGCTATTCTTCTAACGACCTTATGGTTTAAAAATGCGCAACTGATAAGTTAGGTACTCCACTAATAAAATTGGTCAAAATATTCTGTGATAACAAGCAGGACGGTGCGAAAAACGCAAACCTCGATTGGTCCACATGGAATATAGTGTTGAAAGATGTTTAGTAATGTACACTCCTGACCTATGTTCAATAGACTTTTTGACAAACAAAAATGAAAACAAAAACAATAACAACATTCAAATTTAAGACAATTTATTGAATTTCTTCACAAACAGGAAATTTGTTTTCTGTCCTTAAAAGTAACAGAATATTCTTATACTATTTTACATTGCACATCAAAACACTCCCTACAACTCACGAATATTTAACTATACAATGAAGAAGTAAATAGGTTAACTTCTACTGGAGAATTACTACTTTACGTAAATTTTTAAATGATAACACGGACTCAAACAACTATGAACCCGTAGTATAATTGGTCTGAATGCAAACATACCTGCCCTGCGCCTGCTTTCCTGAAGAATATGTTCTAAAAGTGTTGTGAAGCATTAAAAATATGCACAACTCTATAGCGTGTAACCCCACTAAAAACTTCTAGTCACCTAATGCACCGACTACAAAATTGGGGCTCACAATTTATGGGCCACAACAATGGTCATCTATCTTTCATTTTTGGACCTTTAAATTGCTGAAATGGTACACACCCCAATTTACTGTTGACTCAAACAGGGTAAAATGCCCTCGGTTTTTGATTGAATGTGTGTGTGTGTGTACGATTTGCACATATGAAACTTGTCGCTTATGAACCTTTTCACAAAATGCCAAAAGATAGAGTAAGCTGGGAATTATTTGTTTCCAATGATAATTATAACTGTAATTGAAGTTGATTTGACGTTTGTAGACACTTATGAGAACTGTCCTTAGCTGGTTTCGAAGAGAATTTGCTTTTTTAATGAAAAGAAGAACATGTAAACCGTAATGACAGTACCCAGTTTGTGAGAAATTGGGTTGTTTGAATATATCGACAAAAAACGACTAAAATTGCACGATTGTCTGTGTTTTGTTCGGCAAATATTGGGATAGTGGCGGGAGTGGTAGATCTCTATCTTTATCGACTGATCCACCCGCCTCGGAATGGCTCACAGAATCCCATACGAACTATCTAGGCCTTATTGACGGCAATGATTGGAACACCAAAGGCTACTGATGTAAATTATGCTTCAAAAAGAAGCGGAATATACCTTTTAATTTTGATCCGGTGTAATACTGATTTAGGATAACACAACTATAGTAGATTCCAATTGATGGTAGAGTTATGGGCGGAGTTTGGACCTCGTCCATTACTCAAAATAGGGGACAGAAATACCCATAAAATCTTCGATTTCTTTCTCGCAATACAAAGAGGTCGGATTGAAAGAAACTGGCCAACTACAAATAAAGTTACGTTGTCCGTCCAGTCAATACTTTGTATTTTATCCTACGTGATGCATAGTGTTTCTACCCAAGAATTGGTTTTAAACATTACCTACAACAACATATCATAAATTTTAGAAGGCTTCAGTCACATGTGTGTAACAATGCAGAACTTTTATCTTCACTATTCATAAAGTCAGCTTTCACCTGCGTTCACTGTAACTATTCCTGGATTTGGTTTGCGCTTTCTTTGAGTATTCTAGGGTTTATGCTTTGACTATCGATTGGGACTGTGAATGGCCCAACCGCTCAGGGTTGGCTATCATGGCTATAGCGCACATCATACCACAAATACACAGACTAAATTTTTATATACTAATCCCCTCAATTCATACCTCCACCTACAAAAAAGTAGAGGCTATTCCACTATCAACTGGAATCTAGTATGAACCCATCATAGGGGTGGGTTCATACTTCATCGGCAGACGTCGGTCGAAACCTGGTCTTTTGAACATGCTTTGCGCGCCGGATGCATGAATATTCGTTGCGCAAAAAGCATTTTCGAAAGGCTAGCGTCCTCAGACGTCTGCCAATGAAGTATGAAGCCATCTCACTTAGAGTAAAAACTGGCAACTTCGAGCAAGTTTCTTTCACAGAAAGAAACTCTAACAGAGAAAAAAAACAACAATATCACGCAAAAGTACAAGCTATATTAACCCAATGACCGGATTTTCAACATAGAGTGACCAGAAAAAAATAATTATGAATCGGGAAGGGTAGAATACATCGAATGCCCAGCACGAGATGCTGTATAGTCAGAACGGGCTGATAGCGCCATCCAAAGGCCATTTTAGAAAACATATCAGTCTACCATGTCAATCATGAAATCACACCACTTTCTTATAGCACATTGTTTGAAGAGCGCTCCCATTTTTCAAAAAAATTGAGATTTTTCACATTTGTATTGGTAATTGGCTAGTAATTTTGTAATTAGAATATTAATTATTATATACCTCATAGATAGATCCTTGTCATCTGATTGGTTAAATGGAAGTCACATGACATGGTATAGTTTCACTATTTTCGGTATAGTACATTTACTGCCCGGTATAGTAACTTTCTGCCCGGTATAGTAATTTTTTGGACCGGTATAGTAATTTTTTGGACCGGTATAGTAACTCTTTGACTGGTATAGTAATTGTCTGCCCTAGCTGTAGTCTCATTACTGCAACAGAAAGGATCATGTATGAGGTATATAAAACAAATATTAACTGCCCTTTATTCGGGCCATAGTCAAATCTATTGACCCTCGGTGATCTCGAGACGTACTATTTTCCCTCAGCTCCGCTTCGGGAAAATAGTACGGCCTCGAGATCACCTCGGGTCAATAGATTTGACTATGTCCCACATGGACAGTCAATATTTGTATAATATCGGATCCCGATAATAAGTCAACGGCAACGTCATTCCAATATGAAATGGCCCGAAAATAGCGCCATCAGTTGGTTCACGTAAAGCAGATTAGCATTATTTTTGTGTGATTGTGCTATTTCATAATCGACAAGCAGAAAGTTCACAAGTTTCCAGCGCTGTATTTTGAATTAAGATCGGGTATTCCTTCCCATCTACTTACAACACCCCTTCTTTTATAACGTTGCACATCGCAGCATTGCCGGTCACAAGGTAAAGTTTACTAGACGATTATAAACATAGCTGAATAAATCACACAAATTTGAAAATTGAGGGTGCTTTTCAAAAATATGCTATAATTACTTTAATATAACTACTGCACTTCTTTACTTTTTGCAGAAGTTTTCCTAGGTGCCATGTAAGAAAGTAGTGCACCCAAGATTTCTGAGCCTTACGACAACCTAGTTAGTGGTGTATAACCTTTAACACTTCCTAAGGGATGACGTCCAAACACTCTTCCTTTTCGAATGTAAATTCCCACTTGCTTTCAACTGAATTTGAGTCTCAACATCTGCCCATTGTGTATTGTTACGGAATTCACGTCAAGCGCCGTAGATGTTAGCAAAAGAGGCTGGCTCATTAAAGGCGAACCAATAGTACACATTATACAAATAATGTTAAATTCTTAGTCTTTATAGTACGGGCTCTGTAACATATCGTCATGTGAGTGCAACAAGGTCGTAAGTACAATAGCTGCCATGTGATACATCTGTGTGCTGCCATGTAGAGGATAACTTAATTTATATTTCTTTGAGTCAGTGGCTCTAAAATGGTTCTTCAGGCGACTGTCGCCTGGAGAACCATTTCAAGAGGTACTGACCAACGACTCAGCATAATATAATAATGTGTTTGATGGGAATTTCTGACAAATGGCAGCTATTGCATTTAACTTGACGACACTTGACATGTTGTAGCATATTTACAAAGATAGGCACGTCAAGAAATTACATCCAAAACAACAGAGCACATACTTAAAACCCAAAATGACAGCTTATTTTGTTTGATTGTAAACAGATTTGTGTTTTGGTCCAAAAACACAAGTCATAATCAAAATGTACTCGGTGTGTTTCAAGAAGTGAACTTATGTAACTCAGAAGTGATTTTCCCATAAATCGCGCGGTCATCAGTGTGTGACACTGGTACAGGTATATTCATTCCAGGTCAGATACCTCACTTCATATAGTATATCTCAAAAATCCAATATAGGATTTTTCTGAAATTGTTACAATGTATGTTCAACTAAATACCTTTATACCTAAAAAAAATTAAGCCTTTTTTTATTTTCATGATCGTTATCGGCTCTCGCATTTTTGTCTCGATTGGGACACACGGTGTATTAATTTTATCCCCTCATACATGGTGCCCTTTGATGTTATGAGTATATTGTGTGTCTCAAACTGCCCATATTGCGACGGCATTGGAATATCTCTTGTCAGTTTACAACCAGACAATAGGACATTACAAATCTTGTGCACAGCAGATAAGATCTGTGTATAAGGTTAGGCATAGGTGGAAAATGCAATGTGTAGTTAAGTTGTTATAAAATAGTTCAACATTTCTTCAATTATTAACGCAAACTATTAACGCAAATCAATTGAAATTATCTGTAACATTTGAAGTGTTTCAAATCCAGTTGAATTTATTTCAGGTCCAGTTGAAGAGTGCGACGCAATTATAGCTATTTCTAAAGTAAGTGCTTTGCGTATAGTTTGAATTCCATTCCTCTATTTCTTAAAATTGCTAATATAGCTTTAACAAACCAAACAGCTCCATTGCTCTTGTCGTTTGACATCTACGATTTTGTATAACTATGGAAAATTTAAATATTCCTCCGACGTGTCCAAAATCAATTCCCATACAATGCTACAAAGATAGATTTAAAAATCCCAGATGTCTTTCCTTCTGTACTTTCGTGCAGGTTGGCTATGCCTATTTATAGCCAGATCTTTTTTCATCATTGGTAATGACACTTTATGGAAATTGCATTTAAGTACACATATAGTAGATTATCCCCGGTATCAATGTAACATGAAATTGTTAATTTACCATATAATTAGTAACAAGGCCATTTTTAAAAAGTGCACGCTTTCAAATATTGTGGTGGAAAGGCGATGCACTCATGATCATTACAGAGAGTAGAAATTGTTATTATTGTGATTATGATTATAAGCACATAATGTACGCTAGCAGAAATTGGTTCTTGTTATTCACCCAATAATGAATTTAGGGGGATATAAGTTTCGCCCAAACACCAACCTATGTTGCAGAGTAATGTTGTAAGGATATATGCTTTATTCCGCAAATGTTGTATATATCACAATCCTTTTAGAGATAGCCAGTAGTATAATTCATAACCTAATTAATATGTAGGTTCTCGTCGTAACGCTGGCAATAGCGTTATATTATTATTATTATTAGTATTATTATTATGATTATTTTATTATATTATTATGTGTTTGTTGATGATGATGATGATTATGATGAGGTTCCGGGATGTGCCCATTCATACAAAATAGTGGAAAAAATACGTTCTACACGTGTGTTAAAGGCACTACAGTGATTTGCTAAATCAGAAAATCCAAAAAATCATCAAAAACAAGATTTTTGCATGTCTGTAACTAGTACAGGTATCCTTATAAACCTTATGAGTAAATAGACCAAAGGCATCCTAAAAAGATGAAAATGAAATATTTTACTCGTTACTGTCTGTAGGGACACTTACTACAACATATAAGTGAATGGAGATTCATATCTTTGAACACTGCTGTTTTTTCCTTCTCTGCCATTTTTAGTTAAGAAATTGTACAGACTTATCTTGACTTTTAAGCTATTTCTGATAATTTAAATATTTTGATACATGATACATAAGGGTGGATCACTGATAATGTATTTGATAAATCAACACACTCATAACAGTTCAGTTGCTTGTTTGTTTGTATGTATGTTTGTATGTATGTATGTGTGTGGTGTGTGTGTGTGTGTTCTTGCGTGTGTGTGTTAACTTTTACTATATTGTTTTGTCTGAAATTTGTGGAATTATAATTAATGTCATAATTAGTGTATTCCGTATATGACAACTACGAGATAATTAGTAGCTGATGCATTTTTGAGAGGATCGCACTGCAAAATTAACGCAGTCAGAACGTGTTTATCTAATGGTGCTCTTATACCAGCTAAATTGTCTTTGGTTCAATTTTTACAATGAGAAGCCTCAAATTATCATATTGTTAAAGACACTATCAGTGGTGAACCCGAAAGAGGAAAATATTTGAGTTTTTTTTCAGGAATAGCTTAAAAGTGAAGCATAGGTCTGTAGAATTCTCATATGGTATTTTTTTGACTGAAAAATTGACAGAACTAGAATTTCGCGGTTCTCGGCTTTCGCGCTCGCTATATTCAAAGAATATAAGCTGTGGGCCACTCCGTTTAAAAACTTAACATTTTAGTGGCATACACACGCAACAAAAAACTTAACACTTTAGTGACACATACATGCACACAAACACAACGTTGCTAAGTGGTCCTGCCAGCTATGCTGACGGCCCACAAAAAGAAGAAAACAGCATTGCCCAATGATATGAATCTCCATTGAATTGTATACATGCTGTAGTAAGTGTCCGTACGGACAGTTATGAGTAAAAATATCAGATTCTGTCCTTATTAGGTTCTTTTTGGTCTTAACACTTGTATATAGGTTATGCTTGGATATCTGTACTTGTTACATACATGCAAAAGTCAGATTTTTTTATTTACTTATTTTTTTATTGCCTGATTTAGCAAATCACTGATGGCGCCTTTAATATAAATATATTACTTCGGTCAATTAAATAAGTTGATTATTAATTGCTTAAATTTTAAGTATACACCAGTGTAACCTTAGATCAACCTGTTGCTTTTGGGGTCATCTGTTTATCTTATTAGCAGAGTAGGTGTGGCCATCTTCTGGTCATTAACAAATAACTTATTCCGCCGTTATTCCTTAACTTCCATATTAAACCGTGTATAATACTTCACACTGTACTCAATATAATTCTACCGGACCCTCAATTAACCAAACGCAGTTGTTGATAAAGCGGACCCTCAATTAACCAAACGCAGTTGTTGATAAATCTCTTGATAAATAACCTTTGACATTACGGGCATATGACTGCTAATGATGCAGTTTCAATAATGAGAACAAGATGAACAAACAATAGCGGAAAGAGAAGAAGGCGCGAAAACATAAAATGCACCTCCGTAATTATACGGAAGCATATTTAATAAATAGGTACAAACATTTTCTAAATATAGCTGGTTTCTACGCTACTTAGAATATCTAAATTTGAGGATCACGTGTTTATGATAAAGGTTCGTGAAAATACTTAAACGCTATTAGCTGATTAAGGCTTACACAGGTAATCAATTTTATAACAATTCAACTACAAATCCTTTTAGAAGTTAATATATTTTAGCAGTACTGTCTTTTTCATGTAAAGTGTGTCGTATTTACAATGTGTCACAAAACTGCCATTGCACTTATTCGTTTTAAAGCAGTTGTTTAATCTGCACAGAAATCAACCGTGATACTACAGGACTTTAAAATGATAAGTAGCCTGGGGCGCTTTTGATAGCATTTTAGATCTCATGACGAATCCGTTTCGTTTAACTTTAATAAGTTGAAAAACAACTGTGCACTCTTAATATTATGCACCAGGTTCATTAGACCATACAACTGTTCGCAAAAAAACCTTTAAATGCGAGTTTTTAAAGCTTACATTTTCACTTGGTAATGTTTATTTAAATCATTAAACTTTTAAGACCGAATGCCTAATGCAACTTGTTGCTAAAACCGAACCTGTAAGCCTTTCCAAAATTGATTATAAGTCTGTGATGAATTACATTATTGTCATCGATACAGCATTCTGAACATAATGCTTTTATGGTTTGTTAGCTAAATATATTACACAGGAACATAATGTAGTTGCACGTATAATGTAAAAAATCATCATATCAAGCTACTTCTCGTTTTGAGATAGCCAATTTTAACCTTTACCGTGTTTTGTATTCTATTGTACCAATCGATACTAAAATTACCATATCTCTCAAACCGTAAGTGCAATTAACATGAAATTTTCAGCGCATTAAAACCCAGAAGATGCCGCATAAATTGAAATTGAAAACTGAATTTGTTTTTGATTTTGCTTGCCATGTAACTTACTTGCTTGACCACGTTACATATTTTTAATCATACAGAGACCCATATTGGTGCTATTTGTAAAGGCTAAATTCAAGCAAAAAATAATTAGCTGTTGCTTCCCATGTAGTCAAAAAGACATAATTTCTTGTCAATGACAAATGAAGTAACCTGATGATAATTGTCAAATCTCTGTATGCTCTTGTGCATCACAGTACTATGTCAAAACATTCGGTTGAGCAGTTAATACGACTAACGTATTCCACTAACTTTGCCATTCGCAAAGGAATTTTCTAGAATTCTTAACTTTATCTTCAGGTTCATTGATTGTTTAATCATGTACGTTGATACCACAAGACATGTTAAAAACAGGAAAGAAACATCGGGAAACCGTCACATTACTGTTTCAGGGACACTCATCCTTTCATTTAATTCTTGCATGAATAACTACCAGAAAGATTACCTGTTTTGGCATGTAACAACTACTTCAATCTTTGGCCTGTTTTAAATGTCTTCTTCTTAAACATGTGTAGGAAATCTCATACCAATTTTAGTATGTTTATTCAATTTTAAACAGTTAACACTCGAAAACGCGTCACCCGCACCCATAGGGAGGCACCTCACAAGCAGCACAGGATTGTTGAACAAATCATTCGGAGCGAAACCCGCTGTCTAAGCTTTCAAACCTTAAAAGCAAGCTATTAATTGCCACATCATGTTTCACAATATTTGACTGCAAACGAAATTGATTTGTGCATTTGTAATCGTTGTTCAGAGCAGGTATGAATAAAACCCAACAATGTGATTTGATGAAGCAAAGTAAGTCGTTTGTCGCTAATCTATGATTTTGAATTCTAGCCAATTTGAATGTTCACCTTCTTTTATTTCATTGTTTTGATACTAAATAATCAACATATCTCTGAAACCGTAAGTCCAAATAAGATAGAATTGCTAGCACCATGAATCCCAGACGATGCAGCAAACATTGAAATTGAAAATTTAATTTTAATTTAGCTCGACAAATGACCGATTTTGTTTGATCGCATCGTAAATATACATTATAAGCACGACTTACGGTGTGCACCATACATTAAATCTATTATATGTAACTAACTCATTTAGCTTCTGATTTTATCACAAGCGTTTCCATCTTTATTTGCATTTTAATTATAGCGGTCCATTCGTACTTCAATGTACTGCATGGATGAAAAATGTCTCTGACTCAAGCCAGCAGTAACACAGTTCAAATTACATTGCGCTGCTGCTGTGTTGGGTCAGAGATGGTTTTCATGCATTTTTTAATGAAATGTAAATGGTCCTTTATAAATCTCAGAAGAAAACTCCTTTTAGAAATGTCTTGAATATACGCCTCACCCATGGTTGGCAGGCCCCGTACGCAGGAGGGGAGTAAGATCAAGTATTACAAAAAAAGGTCCACTTCTTTAAGTCCCGCACCCTTAAAATAAATCCTGCGTACGGCCCTGATGATTGGTAACCATAAGAAGATTTCTATCTTTCCTCGAGGAGTCCACAGTGGTTGAACGAGCCTTCGGCACGGCAGTGATTGCCAACTTGAACGTCCGAGGAGCTCATGCAATATTTGAACACTCAGTTACTCTAAAGAGTGCACTCACTAGAATTTTGTAACATACTGCTTTTGGGGAAAACCCCTAATATCCAGCCGTCAATTATGATCAAAATCCACTTTATGCCAACGGTTGTATTATAATTATGTTTATCTAAAGGCAAATACATGAAACAATTTCTTCTTCAGGATTTTGATTCTTATTTTTCTCGGTTTTAACCATCATTCTGATATCTTGATTTCGTCAAAGGTTACCAATTTCAAAGAAATATAGAAACACTCAATTCCAACGGAAATACAGTATGGAAGGATTACTTTTTAAAGAAAAAATCCCATCAACCTAGAAAAATAGGAATATTAAAAAATGTTAATTCCACTTCCATAATTGTCTTTCATCTTCGTATGGTATTGATCCTGATGACCATTCTGGAGTAAACATATCAATGTTTTGCTGTTGACTTTGGAAAGCTTTTCTGGTAATTTTCCTTGCCTGCAGAAAAAGGGAAGATAGAAACAAACGTGATGTACAGTAAATTAATGACATTTTTCTTTAATTTTACTGTCCAATTTTAATTACATAGCCGTTCGACCGAAGTGTTCCTTAAGTATTTATGAAATGATTTTACAAAACAAAAACAAATGAAATTATAAAGAGCAACATAAGCTGTGAGCCTGTATTAGCTCAAGCATAACACCATGAATAATGATTAAAACTCAAAATAAGCAAAATGAGGCAACAAAACCTACAAATAAGCAAAATAATGAGTTTGCTTTATTATTCATGACAAAGTATATAAAATATAAAAATATTGACACACATTCGTTAGCGGAGTACAACACTCCCCAATGGAATATTTCGGTTCACGTTTTTCAATATTTTAGTAGAAAACTCTTTTTAGGTGTTTAGGCGTTTTTGGTTTTATTGTTCCGTGTTCACGATATAATCATTTGTTTCGTTTATATTTAGGACATAAATTGTCTCATTTGATAATGTTAAACACAACATTTTGCCCATTCATATAATGTATGATTAGCATTTTTGCATTTGATGAGTGGAAAATTGTTCAATTATTGGTAATACAGGGAACTGTCCTTCTCTTAATTATTAGCAGGGCAATGACATTTAAAAGCAAAATGAAAGGCAGTTATATTTAATAAAAAATATCAAAATATACTAAGACTTTTATCAAATTTATTACTGCTCTTTTAGCGATGGTTATGAGTATGCCAAGGTAAAAGTGCGTAAATGATACAACGGAATGAATTCATGATATGAACAGTTATCTGATGGTACTTCCCGCTACTACCCAAGGGATGGGACGTACCATCGCAGTTTACCGTGCATCGTATTGATAATATTCTACAACAGATTTTACTTTTAAAGGAACCTCAGATATATATCTAGTATACAAACAAAAAATTAATGACCGAAAGTACCATGTGAAAATGAACTTCTCCGTTTTGCCATGGGAGTGTTGTGTTTTTTGTTTGTTTTTGTTTTGTTGTTGTTTTTTTTTTTTTTTTTTTTTGTCACCCAAAGTTCGTTACATGGTGATAATGAATTTTCATGGTGTAGTTGATATTTAACTCTCCAAAAAAATGTGCTCTCCGATAGAAATATTCAATATTGCCCTGATGAATTGTTGTATATCCCTAACCTCCCTAGAGGAAAATCTGACGTTACCGCAAAAAAGGGAGGTAGCGGGATTTATTTTGTTAGATCTAATGTCAAATTCCCTCTAAAACAAGGCAGGTGTCCGCTCCGTGTTTTTAAAGTGCAGTTAAGGGACGTTAGGGATATAAACAATCCATGTGATTAACACTTAAGTGCCCAAGCTACAAAAACAAAATCCGTTAGTGCCCATTAAGGGGGGGTACTAGGGACCCAACCCAGATAATCACTTTCCCATGGGAGTTTGATCGTGGCACTAACACGAGTAAATGAGGGTCACGTAAGAACAACATACTCACAATAAAACTGAAAATCCGAACTTTGACCTATGGCTAATTGAAATTGTCACTCTCCGAAAAAAAGTGGTTCGCACATTTCCATCCTCAGCAACTCCAATGTAAGGTTTTGAACCAAAATAATTCATTACATCTACTCTAGAATAACCAATTTATATATTTATTGCAAAATATAGCCAAATTTATACCATCTGGTATTTTTCTCAGAAACTTCAAAATCACATTTGTTTCCCATAGACTTACACAGTCAAGAGCACAATCATGACAAAATTAAAATTGATGCTATCAACATATAAAAGGTTATTTGATTTAAATATTATTAATTATTAATTAATTGCCTCCTAAGGTATATATCTAAGCAAATAAATCCCCAGATTTAACGGGGGGGGGGGGGGCTAGGGACCCAACCTAATTGGGCGGTTTTAATTTTCTTTGTGTCAGGAGAAGCGTATTCATAATCAGACAATTAGCAAAAAACTCATTGAAAAATTTGATTGCGTAACCGAGAAATCGCAAAAAAAATGTTGGGTACTATAATGGACCCCCCCGGGCACTTAAGTGTTAAGCTTCATACTATGATATTCATTGTAGTGTTAAAATAACAAACGGACGTACCAATGATTTAGCAATACTATGGATTAAGGTCATTGCAGGCGTGTCTTCGTGAAGTGAGTACGATCTTTTTCTCTGGTTTTCTGTCCATTGTCTCTGTAGAAAAGACGACAAAACAAACAAGAATATTAAGAATATTAATATGAAATAAAGATAGGTATGCAAATTTTAATTTAACTCCTTTCTGTAGTTGTGTGATCAAATTCATGTTAGCCTCAAAAGAAAGCCACAACATGGTAATTTGATCTCTATTTAAAGAGCTTAATAAGATTAAGAGTGTAAAAACACACATTTGGACTCTGATTTTACGTTTCAAGCACACTCCGTTCAAAAGGTACGGGCTTCAGCTTTTTTCGGGAAATTTTCTGGAAAAGTTCGGATTTGTGAAAACGTTTGCTAATTTTCTAAATATCCACCTTTTGCATGAGAGTTGTTGCTAACACCATGGTTAGCAAAAATTAATCTACAAAAGGAAATGTTTAAAGTGACATGGTGTTGAAAATTATTCAAACATAAAATCAGAGGTTTTGCTAAAAATACTCAAAATTGGCAGCCAAAAGTAAGTGTCATAACTCTTGCTGCTCTTAACAGCAGGGGATTTAGGGAAAACACTTTCCCGAAGGATTTTTAACACGTTGTCACACACGCCACGCCCCCTCTATGGACGGCCCCGATAGCGCCCGCTATTACACATTCTGCGTTGTACACAATTTCTAGGAAATTAAATTTGTTAAATATTCATACGATGTAACTGGTGGATAAAAAAAAAAAAAAAAAAAAAAAAAAAAAACAAGAACAATCCAAATCAGTTGATCAGTAGTCAAAACTTTCATTAGTGATAACTAAAATGATATCAGTAGAGTATCTAGAAGAGATTTATAAATAGATCCTGTTTTTGCCTTGACAAAACGCCTCCGCACGAAAATACTCGCTAATAAACACGCTATTACTGAAGATTAAAAGGAATCAAATGATTGCTAAATTCGAGGTGTCAAAATGATGGGATGAAACGAAAAATGCTGCAAATTACAACAAAATAATATCAAAGCATATTATAAAACTGTATTATGACATAATTATATAAAATGAATAACCTTTATTAATTACCGATATTATTGATAACAATATAAGTACGAACAAAAGATGCAAAATTACATTTTTTTGTAAAACATTTGTGTAAAAAGCTCCATACGAATGTTTTTGTTATGTATACATAAGCCTGGAAGAATGCACCCGCATGCAATAGTATGATGCTTCATTCACAGCCTAATACGGCGAATGGAAGTTTGAATTGCATCTTGAACGACTACAATATCGAGCATTCAAGCAACGGCATTAAAGCGAAATGCCAGTCTAATATAATCTACGCTTCAACATATTATAAATACATTTTTGTTTCAAATGAATGTCTTTCAGTAAGAAAATGACACTCTATTATTGATAACAAAGTAAAACGTTTATAATATCTTCCGTATGATTGCAGCCATTTTGATCAGCCCACGAGAAAATTAGAAATTATGATGGCATATAGTATATAGTGTGTCTTGAAATAAGTAGCCAATTAATGACATAATTAAAACTTTTTCAGTTATATTCTGTTCAAGAATCCGCCCCAGTTTTTAATCGATCGTTACTGCTTTTCTACTGGACACACTATGTAATCCGATTTTCTGACCAGGAGTACCCCAGACATCCCTTAGACACCTGTTTTTATCTATTGACTTCTCAAGTCATACAACGTCACCAATGCCGAACATGGCGACCTCCATGGACAACATTTATTAGTTAATTCTGCTAATAAGGCAATCTATATTGCAGTAGATATTATTTCTTTCAGACCGCAAAGACATCTTTTAAAACATACTTAAATTAAAAATTAGCCTATTAGTACACTTTAAATAAATATAATGTCGTTGATTACCTAAGTCAGGAAATCAACGAGCAGCTATGACGTAAATTTCATAACATGCAAGAAAACGCGACACTTATTTCCGCTTGTTTATTGTCTATGTTCCGTGAAGTTCAAAAACATATTAAATCATGCATGTTCCGTTAACATACTGGCGGGAACCCTCACAGACTGTGCACTGTTTTGACATGACTGACTTCGTAACACCACTCTCGCTAGGGATGAGGTGCATCGCACTTGGTCAATCTCGCTGCATATTATTTTCAACACCGACTTGGGAGGGGGAGGGTTCGAGAAAGGAAGGTTATATAGTGACAATGCGCTACAAGCCTATATCCCTTGCATAACTGCCAATATTTTAACAAGTGTTCCAAGGGCTTATGGACACGTTGTATATATATAGATACGACTATCATATCCGTAACCGTATATGGCAAGCTAAAAGGGTCACGACGTATTGGTCACAACGCGTTGCATTCTTAGAAACGCGTTTCTTTCAGAAAACAACGCGTTGCTTAGCTACCTAACCAATCAAAAAAAAGTGAAAAACAGTGCCTAAACAACGCGTTGCTCTCAAAAACGTCGTGAAAGAACATAAGAACAATTATTATGAAAGAATTATTGAAGAGTTTAGAATGGACTGTAAATCTGGTGAAGACGTACTTTTCAAGTCAATGTAATTTTCCTCTGTAATGTATAAGCAGGACCTCAGTAACCTAGTCATCGTACACACTGACTCGCTCATTGGCTATGTCACTGGGGACCGAGAGTACTTCTCGACAGACTACATGCAGTAATTATTTGCACCAAAGAGGTAGCGGCCGTTGGTGTTTTGCGTTCTGGTGGTCCCAAATGGTTTTTCAAGGCAGGCCTTATCACCGACCATACATATGGAACGCTAGGGCGGACGTGCACACGGGATTGCGGAGGTGTTTTTCATTTTATTGGTAGAGGTTGGAAACCAATAACTAACAAGATATCAGGACTTTTAAATGCAAAACGCTGCCGTATACGTTTGTATTTGAAGAAGATATTTATGTGATGTTTTGTTTCTTAACCCTCATTTAACCAAGGGAGAGGGGTTAACTTAATTTTTCTCCTAAAACAATCACATCGTTAAAAGCCCTTTTCTGATACCAACTTCTTTAAAGGTGCATTTTGTGATTCCATCACCTTCTGTTTTATTCATGGTTCACTAGATATCCTTGAGAAAACCTTATTTACGAAATTTGAGTTGATCCCGATCTTGCGGTTAGGTGTTATGAGCAAATACTTGTTTCGCATGGTCCCCTAGGCCACTGTACTGTAATTCCTGTCCGTTTACGGACAGAAAATATAAAATTGCGACTTTCTTACAGATGCGACCGAATTTGCAAGTAAGATTTGGTACACGTGAATTACTAAGGCTAACGGTTCGGATGATATAAAAATCTCAATTTTTTTAGGTAAGTCGGGGGGACGAGGTTGTGGATCACGAAATGCCCCTTTAATATAATTGTCAATTGACATTTTACCCTCCTTTTCATGCACAAAAAATATACACCGGGGTATAGACCGTATTCAATAGCCAGCCATGTTGGTGGACTACGCATTCCAGTACTACAATACATTCACCTGTCAATGATCCCTGTGCAATCGCTAAACATGGATCGTTTGACAGCTTAATGTATTGTAGTCCTGGAATGTATGCATCTTGTCCACCAACATGTCTGGTGGCTGACGTCATATTGAATACAGTCTACGGGTAATGTAAAGGATGACCCCAAAGTGATGGATGGGGCACAACACAGAAATATCAAAGACACTTGATTTGATTTTATTACCAAATAGTTGTAATCCTCATCTTTCCATTGATACCAAAATGAATACCCGCATCCCTTGCATTGCGTCACACAGTGTAGAATAGTTTTAGTGCTATAATCATGTTCTTGAGTGAGTAAAAAAGAAAAATATCAATTTCCACCCTCTGTCCAGTATTTTCATACTTTCCTCAACCTATGACGTCATAGTGGCGTCATATTGGGAAAGTTGGTACTTATTTGAATAGGACGTTCATTAAGGAAAATTACAGGGGGTGACAACCACCCCCTTTGAAACTGTCTTGTAACAAATAAGGCTCAGGTAGACGAGGGTTATCGATTTAAAGAGATATGGAGCACTTCCAGAAAATGTGCTCCGTGTTTTGCTTTTCTTTTTTGTTTGCATAATTAGAATTCTTTAATAACACCAGATACAAAAGAAAACAAGTGTTACGATGTCTCGTGGACGCCAAGGTCAGAAATACCCTTTAAAACAAAAACAAATGAGCTTTGTGCACAAATGATCTGAATTATAACATAACACTGATTCATTATGATTTTACTCAGATTAATTCGTTCAAGAATTTGGAATGTACAAAACATAATTGAAAAATGATACACTTAATGTTAAGGTTTGAGAGTCTTTACTTAAAAGTGTCCACTAATGTCCAGAATTAAAAGAAACTTCGCAGTTCAACGATGATATATCCTCACAGCGAAGACTAAAAAATGACAGCATCCAAAGTCATATAAATCCACGGGAAATATAATCTGGGATGAATTATAATCCACGGGAATCATCTCAGTTCTTAAGATACTTTTTGTCCAGCAGTTCAAGACGACGAATTCGTCCCTTGACACTAATATTCCGCAGTACAATAATCCAAATGTTACCACCATTAGGTCTGTTTGTCGCAAATGTTCACCTTTAGGACTACAAACTGCAATTCTTTTTTATTCCAAAAAACTGAAGCTCCTTTGGCTTGAAAAATGACAGCAGACAGTTCAGCTATCAAACTCCTGTGGTATCCAAAATATCAGCACTGGTACTGCACTAATCTACCATCTCTGCAGATAATTTCCGCTGGCAAAGTTTTAAACTTGGCAACTCCGTATAGAGTAGTTTACAACTATTATTTCCCAATACCTAAAATAGATATTACATCATGCATAAACATAGCCTAACACGGTCCAATTGGATCTCACATTTCACATCTGCATTGCATCATCTTACATTAATGGCATCATGGGAAACTACTATTTTGCAATATGTTCCGCAACACACTACAGATGGGAATAACTCAGGCTAATTACTGCTCAATCGCTATCTTGTCAACAATTTCTGGCCTGATCTCAATAGAGCACTTAGGGAATTCCTGGTTTCTCTTGCATGATAAACAAAGTAAGTTTGCCGTGAGAAATCTCTTCTCATGTTAAATACAGAAATAAAGTAAATTAATATTTTCAATCACAAAATTGGGATACTATAACATAAGAGATTGCATATCGGCGATATTACAATTTAATAGATATGTGATGGCTTAATATGGCTTACTTTAAGCAATACGGAACTATGTTACGACCTACATCTCCTGTCTAGTCCGCAATGTAACCAAAAACTAAACCAGGAAAACAATAATAAATGTATCCTACATTATTGTTCCATGAGGGTTGAACTCAATTTTGTCAATCTGACAAGGACGGCTGGATCTAGATGATTTACGATATCACACAGGCCCTAATGGTTTACCCACATGACCATTGGTATAATCTTAATAGGTTTGTTGTCAATCAGTTCACCAAATGCAAAATGCAGTTTGCACTATAGGGAAAAGTTGCATTTATAAAATTCTCTCAATTAAATAAAGAATACAAAAGGTAATACATTTGGTTATATTGTGGTTCCGCAAATAAAATAAGCGTTGTTTATTTACAATGGTCCGAAGGTTGTTCTTATCTTTCAAAAGAAAGTTGTGAAACTTAATATCAAACTCTAAGGAATACGTCCTTCCTTCTACTGGATGTTTTCGGCATTGGAAGGTTTTAATAGTAACCACCCCAGCTTAAAGTAATCTAGTGGCCATATCAATCCAGGCCTGCCAAGACACGCATTGCTTTGACCAGGGACTTTGATCGTGTGCTAATTGTCTTAGAAACCGGGCAACAGTCCCTACATACTTGCCACGTCATGCGATTCACATATAAATATCTCTGTTCCGCGGTAGTGATATAACAGGTGCATTATCGATTACCCGGCTACTTCCGGAATTTAGTAACAGGTGTGTGTATTGTAGTCTGGCAATGTTGGTCTTGTCTGCACTGTGTATGCATGGTAATCATTACTGCGGTGCGGAAAGTATGATCGTGCATATTAAATTAGCTAGCCTGGTGACGTAGCTCCGTGGGAAAATGTTTGAAGCTCGTTAGAGCCCATAGAAATTGTGTGTAAAAAAACTAACGATAGAAATGTTTAATTTTCTCAAAAAGGTTCTATAGGTTCAGACCCAGTTGAGATATGTTCTCGTAAGAGAACAACATTTCTCTGATGCAATTTAAAACATTCCATTGAACCCCTTCGTTTTTCGGAGGTATTTGAGATTATTGTTCATTTAAACACATTCTCTGTGGGGCGACCGATAACGTAAGTCGCTCACGCAGTGACCCCACCGGGGTTCGAACCCGGGAGATCTTTGGTAAATTTGCGCCACAGGCAAGCACCCTAACCGCTAGGCCACGCTCTCCCACGATGAAAAAGATAATATCCTCAGTATTCCACTAGGTATGAGATATTCAGTGTCTATGAGAGTAGACACATGCTGCCAGCAAGTAGGAATTTTGGAAAATACAGGCTGAGCCTACCCTCGACATGTACAGGGGGGGGCATTCTTCGACACAGATGTCCACTTCTAGAACCACAAACCGGTGTGAAAGTAATCATTGTCCGGCAGGTATCATAGTCCGGGCTCCATAGACGACAACGGAATAAAGCGTGAAACTAATGTTTCGAGAAGAGTCAATTGAATCGATTGCCCTACTGTTCACCATTGTTCCCGGACTGTGAGCCCGGAGGACCATATCTCCTGCCACACCGGTACTCTTTGATTCCAAGATAAGCATCTATGCTTCACAGACACAACAGTAATGTATACTCATTTTAATCATAAAACGCGGTATTAAGCAGCTTAGATTATAACTAAAGAAATTACCAAATACAGTTCAAAAATGGCCAACCAAGATGTTATCCTGAGCAAATATTAATACTACACATTCCGGGAAATATCATTATTACTTCATGACATCAAAATAACTTAATTACGTCAAATTTGGAAAGTACACTTATTTTAACATATTGGCAAATTACCTAACTCTGCAATGATTTAATTTCATCACACTTCATCGCAAAATCCATTGATATCATTTTAGAGTTGTCTCTCCCAATAAATAATCTGGGGAATCCCAATACCATGACTTATGTCATTTAGGGTAATGGTGCACACAGAAATAATCTTATGCATATTACCTTACAAAAATCAGACAAATATAACAAATAATGTTCTTTAAACAGGTAAGTTGGGTCATTTATTTATTTTATGTTGCTGTCCATTTTGGCATTGAAAAAACCCTCATTATTAAGCTAAACGAAGATTTTGACTATGAATCCAACTCGAACGCAACTGATGTTGGGCTAGACATGAAATTGAAAAGTTACAAAGGTTCTGTTGGATGGGTAGTTTTAAAAAACCTTATATATCAGTGCTGTGAATTATTCATGTGAAATACACAACACAAAATCTATAAGTTCACAGAAATAATACTTTGTGGAAACAAAAATTAATATAGTCAACTAATTCTAGACACAAACTTTGTTGTTTTGTTCTATCTCTTTGTGGGGACAAAAGACACATTGATCTAAAGTCAAACAATTGTGTGTTCTATCTTTTTCCGGTGTGCCGATGTGACAACTTATAGGGCATGCGCTGTAATAATCAAACTATTATTAAAATAGTCTCGGTCCCAGTACTTGGTGGGTGTCCTGCAGATTGTACACTGCGACTACTCACCACAACAAGTCTAGTGAAGTTCGTTTCAGGTCAATCGCCGATTAGTCAGCTATAGGAGTGCTCCAATTGGCTGATCGTTAACGACGTGCAGTTCAGCATCAATGGGGTCCAGGTATGGCACGCTCCACGTATCAAATCATGGCGATTTTCATTCATGCCTGTATATCAGTTGACCCCGCGATTGTCGATTTTACAGCCTTGCCTATCCATTTTGAACTCTATGTTCCGAGTTCATAAATCATGTCCGGAATAATTCATGCCTAAATCATCCGGAGTTTTAAAACTGACATTGATTTTTTCAAAACATGTGCCAACTTGACATGATTTTTTATTCTCACCATGAGCAAACCCGACATGATTTTTTTTCTCAACATGGCAAACTCGACTGATTTTTTCTCAACATGAACAACCTCGACATGATTTTGTTTCGTCAACCTGAGCATACTCCGACTGGTTTTTTACACATACCCAAAATCAAGATGATGGTCAAAATGGCAGCCAAAAAAAAATCATGTCGATATTTGTAAACTGAGTGTTTTATGTCAAAACTCACCATATGACGATAGCAGAACTCGATGTATAGATGCCAACCTGACTATATAGCTGTAAACTCGACATATTAACGCTGCACACTCGACATAGAGCGATAAACTCGATAAACATCGCGTGAAAACTCGCATGCCGGGAAAACTCGGCCAGGATTTGTTTTTTTGATACGTGGACCGTGCCATATTCAAGGCACGTCCGAAGACATATGACAATGAACAACTACAGCATATTACCTTTGAAGAGTGTCTTGCAATGGTGCTGTGTGAACCTGTTATACCACAGAAAAAGAGCATGATTGTCTTTCCGTGAGTAATAATAATACCTATGTGCCAGATTTGGTACATTTATATTCGGTTCAAGTCTCCGATATTAATGACTTTGTGTTGATTATTCAAGTCCCAAGGGAGTTGATGTTTTAACAAATGCACTATCGTTTTAAGTCTGTAGTGCGCAGCCGCGCAGTAGATATCCAGCTGTTTAAACTGAAATCTCCACAAATGTATCGCGTGGGTTTTTCTAAAGTACTTGGCGAATCCGAATCGTGGCACCAGCAGTGTGCGTCCATGCGCAAAAGGACGGACTATCTCGCGTCCATACGATGTTCAGATGAACATCCAATTTTGAAAGAATCCTAGGGGCTTAGTTTGAAAGATATCTTTGCTAGAATGTTAAGATTATATTGCGAACACATAGGCGTCGGTGGTGTGTGGGGCTGGCGATGGAAAGGGTCATTCATGAAGATCAAGTCACAGCATTACAGGACATTGTGATGTGGTGTTGATCTTTGAAACATACAAGTATAATGACGTACGGATTGAAAAAGCAATGCCAGACTATTTCAAATTCGACTCTACTGTATCTACATTTTGTCTCATAGAAACAAGTTAAACGGGGTCATATCCCCCACCCAATCTTGTAAACTTAGTGTGGGATTTTAAACATAAATCTCGGTTCTGCAACACGGTTAGTGTTAAAGGTGGCTTCATTAACATATCTTTAGCTACTTTAAAAGTATACTTGACCCACTTCCAGATATAGTGGTAAACACTGTACTTGATAGTAATGAAGTCATCAATTGCTTTGTGAAAAATCCAAAAATAAGAAAAACCGGGACATAATGCCTCGAAACAGTGTGACCATTCGATATCCGGCTTGCCACCTTTGAACGCACACCTTCATGTATTAGCCCAGGAATGTGGTGGGAGAAATCACAATTGGAAGCGCGATACGTCCCTTGTTCCGAGGAGCTAAGCTAAAACCATGTGCTACTACTGGAACACAAACTTGGCTAGGAGGGCAGTTTTTTGGCAAAGAGTATTTGCCGTGCAACCATTGTTAAGCAAGATTGATTTTGGGTCTAGGCAGAATCGAAAGCTGAAGCTAAATCAGAGAAAACATAGTCAAACCCCCGACAAACCATTATTGTCATTTGAACTCCACTTATAAAATCATCTGTTGATTTACTTGACCAACAAGCCGTGGCAACTGTTTGCCTTGAGTTTATGCGGATTGCAACAAAGCAAATTTACAATGATTTGAGATGACACACAAAAATAAAGTTAGTTCCAGACGGTACCTATTTTGAGTAACTTGTACTTTAGTAAGTTTTGCTTTTTCCAAATAAGTGCTCTCTATTTACCCTTTTTCATTACTTCTGTTTTACATTTATACCTTATTTCACACACCTACTATATAGCACAACCGCGATATAAGAGCAATATTAATAATTGAGTTCTCCCTGATATAGAGCAAAGTTTTGAATCAGTATTACTCCAACAAGTTACGACATTTACTCAAAATTGACCAATCTGATTGGAACCCTATATCCATACCAGGAAGATTTTATCAAGTTAGTCTGAGGGTTAATCAGTAAGTGTGAAAGATAGTTAAATGCTGTTAGTGGGTATCTCTCTAAATTGACTTTACTCGAATGACAGAGTTCACTCTATTTTAAGTTAGTATCACTCAAACTCTTCAAACATTTGTGATAAATTAAGAAAATATATCGCCTAACCTACTCAAAATGTTAATCTAATCTTTATGATTGTACTTAAGTTATAAAATGAATTAAGTATTTAAACAAAAATACATCAAAAGGTCACACTACATTTATATTGATTGCGTAAACAATATATATTATAGGAAATGCTACTGTAGTTCGTTCTTAATAATTGAAATTAATATGAGTAAATTGCAATAATTTGATGAAGTCTAACGCATGAATTTTGTTGTTCCCACAGTTTTTTAACTAAGTTGAGTGAACTGGAAACGATCGGAATTAGGAGTACTTGAAAACAATTACCTGATTTCTCAGAATGTAAAGTTCATTATGGTGGTATTCAGTTATGTTAAGTAGAACAAAAATGATCAAACATTAAGTATCGCTGTAGCTCAAAATTTTTTTAATGTAGAAACTGCTAATTTTCTCCAATTCCAGATTCTAAAGTCAAGGGCTATAAAAAAGTTAACATAATTTCTCATTTGAGTCGTGGGTCTTTAGGACTCAGAAGATTTCCCGAGGTACGTGCCCTCAATTTCAAGCACATTTGTATTTCCACGTGCATAATGCTTGTCTATTGTTAATCAGATGTGTGAAATAGCTAAGTCAAATCGAAGTCCTTCATAATCATATAGAAAATCACAACTTGTTATAAAATCCCGGATCCCGGCACTTCTGTAATACACAATATTCCTATGGCACTGTTATTACTAACATTAATGTTACTGCAGGGAAACAAAAAATAGTTGTATCAGAACGTGGAATGAGCTTTTAGTGGAAGTGACAATCTTTAGTTTAGATGATAATTTTCAATAATACACAACAAAATATATTCGAATCTCTGAATCAGCTCTTAAGCTTTAACGTTATACTCAGACTCGCATCAAAAACGTAATCAAGAGCACGGTGAGCTTATAAAGAGATACCAAAAATAACCTTCACCAAAATTAGGAATTACCACTAGTCCTTTCAAATCAGCTTTAATAAGCACTATAACAAGAATTCCAACAAAACACCTGAGAAATGAAATGACAAGCGACACATTAAAAGGCGCGCCAAGTAACAAACCTTTAATTGGTTAAAATGACATAACCAAGTCCTGAGCGAGCACAGACGGGAAATTGGAAAGAAACAATATGATTTTACACTTACAGGAAGGACAAGGTCGACGGCGTCAAAACTGCATACCATCACTTGTATTATCATTTAGTAGGCCTATAGAAGTAAGTGTTGTGATAATGGAAAAAACTCAGCTAAAAGGCCTATATAAGTTACTTATATCATAAATGGATTCGCCCGCATTCGTGAAAAATAACTTGTACCACTTACAGCAAACAATTTGATCAATAAATGTGGTTTTGCGTCTTGATGCACTACCACTCCTCTCAAAATCTTTAGAATGGGGTAAGAGATTAACTGTGGACTTGACATATATTCTATATTAAAATTGCCATAATTGGATGATTTATGTATTAAAAATGTGAATGTTACAGTCTTGTAACGGTTGTTGGTTGGTTTGCGGCTCAATTTTAACAGGGGGGGGGGGGAGGTCGACAAACGATCTGCGCGCTTTGGGCATTGGGTATTTCCAAACGGTAAATTTTGGGGATGCTACGTGTATTACTATGGCGGGTCTTGGTCCCAGTGACATTACAAATCATCTCTCAAAACTTTGTTCAAACGATCTTTTAATCTCATTATAAAATTTAGAAAAAATATTGTACTTACAATTATTTAAAAATAGTGTAATTCCAATAACGTCATTTAGATTTAAATATTCGTGACAGGCCTAGCCTTTAGTCAAGTCTGTGGTAACCGTTCGATATCCGTAAGAGCGCCTCTCCTACGTCACGGGTCTTTGAACAGACTAGCACCCGGAATTCGATGCCGTTTTGATTTGCTTTGCTGTTAGGTTGCATGTCACCCCCCTTAAGATTTTAGTGGTGTGGTGGTGAGGGGGGTGTGCGGGTAATACCTAGTGACGCAAGATCATCCCCGCGGCTGTAGAGAAGCGAGATATCACATGAATACGTGAATATTGACAAACTCCATAGAAAATTGCCTTTGATTTTATATCAATTGATGTTTGATCAAAGTATTGTTTTAACGTGTGGAATATCCGTGTGCCTAAAATAAGGTACTAATGTCGTCATCGCATGTAGTGTTTGATACAATGTATTGAAAGACAACAATGGGAGTGAAATCTTTGGTGAAAATGTCATGCATAACACGCATATATATGTTTCAGGGCAAGGCTTGTTTTTCCAGAGATCACAGCCATTAATCATCGCTTTATAACTACCGAATACTGATACAATTGCTTATATATTCTTTAATTGATGTCATATCCTATCTAAAACCAAGTATAATTCATTAAATTAGTTAAAAGAGGATATGTAGTAGTAATGACGCATGTACTGTCGCCTGAGACCAAACTGCAATGTTTTATCTTTGCAATTTGTTATCTGATATGTAACCTCAAACAACAAGGTTGTCCTCGATTTAAACGCAACCTATCTGTATGGTGTTAGTTAATCTGAATTATTTTTGAAATAAGTATTGTCGCTTGCCTATTTGGGGTATAGTCAAGTGTGCGTTTACAACTAGACAATCGTGACCCGCTCATTAACAACTTGTCATTAAGGCCAATTATTAGGCACGGCGAGACCTGACGTTATGTTAATAAGCAGATGTTAAAGCCCCATCACACATTTGAATTTGAAGCTTACAGTAAAATAAAAGGAGTAAGTGTTACTCTTCCCACAATGCATTTTTTCCAATACAATTTTTGCACCGGTTTGTCTCGTTAATTTATAGTGAACAAAAGTACTTGATTGCAAGATTGGGATGCGTTCTGTTCATTTAGTACGTTTTTGTCACTTAAATTCATGTGATGCAGCCTCCCCAACCCAGTTTAAGTTGTCTTGCAGAAGTGCATTGTGGAAACACATGCCTCCTCTTGTAAAGACCAAACCGCATTACTATATAATGCCCATACATTTAGTCACCGTCGGCGCCATAACGTGGTTTTTCCTTTGGAGGATGAAATTCTTAGTGGCCAAAAGTTTTAAACGAGCACGCACTTCGGCACTTCGGCAATTTCTTACAATCCAGGTTATTGTTGTGTTCCCCGTGAACACATGGGTTTAGGTTGCTCTGGAGAAACCAATAGATATTGAATGTGGGCGCACAAACAAGCAATTTATAACCATTTAGACTACTGAAAATGGCTAAATAAGTTGATGTAATCAATATGCCTGGTTTGAGGTAATCGGATTGGATTACTTAAAGATGTGCTTAAATAAAAACAAAAGTCTTTATAAACTGTGTTGGGTTTAAAATTGTACGTGGAACAAAACCATAGACGCAGTTGAATTTAATAAAATACGAGCTTTAAAAATCGCCAGTGTAATTGTAAATGTTTACTCCAAAGTCCAAATTTGTGGAATTTAATTTGTTTGATACCGCCTCAAAAACATAAAATTTGTTGGTTTTTTGTTGCTTTTGTTTTTTTTTTCAAAATAATGTAGTCTTTTATGCAATTTCAATCGACTATATGCCTTGTCCTGGGGCTCCCCAGTTTATTTGGAAAGCATCAAAATTATAATTCAGATTTTGGAACTAAATTATTATCAACTGGTTGTGGAGCAGATCCAAATTGTAATTAGGAGTTTTGTATAATTTTTTAAATACCTCTGTAACGCATTACAGGAATGCATTTTATTGGTAATAAGGCTTCCGAAGTCACCTATAAAGGACTTTAGAGTTCGTAATCAATGAACATCAAAGCAAATGTTGGACTAAGCTAAATGTGAGCCTCTGTGATGTTATAATCTGTCAGGACTGTGGTCATAATGGCGACACATATTACACAATAATGCCCTCAATTAATCTTCTTATGCCAATACCTGTATAAGATTTCTCATTGCATCCAGCTTTATGGACATATTTGGTCAATTACTTTTCACACAAACACATCATGCTAAAAGTACATGTATTTAAGGGGACAAAAATGACATAGAAATATATTCAGACATAACGAAGTGGACACTTATGCCTATGATATACTTGCCGTCGCAGCGTGCGACTGCAAAATCGCTAGTGAAAAAACGCTCGCAGCGTTTTGTCAATCGCTTCCAGCGTCAAAGTCGCTGGGAGCGTTTGAGCGATTGAGTAGAATTCAAGTCAACTGGCTTGCGTGGGCTTGCGTCAAGTCGCTTGGGTATGCTAGCGACTTATCGATTAGATATCGACAGTCGCTTTTCCAATAAGCGACGGAAGTGATGTCATAAAAAAATCGCTACGCTCCTTGCGACTGGTAGTATATCATGGGTTTAGTGAAATCACTTCCACAAATTTGAAAACAATTTGGATCTTTGCAGTTACATGCAATTCCTGCCACGGATTGGCAATGTTTCTAGCATGTTTTTGACACAATTAAGAAGTACATTGTACTTCATGCTTGTAGTAAAATATTGATCTGACAAGTGAAATGTGGATTAACCGGGATTAACACACAATAGCAATGGTCTGTGAGCTGATGACTGCATGCTTTTCATGTTTGATAAAATACTGACAGTAATGTCAGTATCCTTGGGTGTCTGTGGCAGAGAAGAAAAGTTTACAAGGAAAATAATTAGTTACTCCTCTTTTTTTTACAAAATGTAAACCAGAAATTATTTTCAAATTTGTGTAAGTGATTGCATGTCTGTATATTACATATGTCATTGTGGCCCTTTAACGGTGAGCGGACTGTAAACATATCCTCTCTATGTATCCTATACTTTACTGTGGATTTTTATTTTATTTTTGGAATTATTTCAAATCCCAATGATCGAAATTGTTTAATCATATACTCCATTTAAAAAAAAATACTATTTTTTTTTAAATTCTAGATGGATTGCATTTTTGATACAAGTAAGATTTCTCGATTTGTACATGTTTCCATAGAAGCATCACGAGTAGCTGTACAATCAAGGTTAAATGGCTCACGCTCCATATTTGGTGGGAGTTCTGTCTGATTTTAATATTGTTTCATGTAATGCCACATAGCTCCTTTAACGTTATATTAAAGGAATATGCAAAACCAACTTCGTACATTAGATATGCAATAGGTAATGAATTAATAAGCATTATACGAACTGGTAATGCCACGCTCTACGCTTTGAAACACCTAAACCAAACAGGTGCAGACACATTTATCTTGAACGCTTATTCATTTTTACAGACTACTTGACACGATTCAACAGGGCAAGCCTAGTAACTTTCGCATTAAATAGAGACTAATCGGTTAAGTGTCCCATGTGAGATTGCGGCATTAATTAATATTCAGTTACAATAAAATACACATTTATCCAGCCATTTTTTAATATTTGAAAAACATTCTGAAATGTGAAATGAAATGCTCAGCGAACTGAACTGCCAAAAAAAGTAGAAGCTGGAAGTAGAATACGCGTTTCAGTACAATGCCGGCCTATAAATATGGTGTGCAAATAACAATATATTTTTTTCTGAAACGATTCTGTTAGCCTCCCAATTTCTATCAAATTCTTTTAGATATAAGTACAACATATTAACTTTCTGACAGTCGACAATTTTTCTACCCTATTTACTATTTTGTTGTCTATTTGTTGTTTGGCAAATCTGTGCTAAACCAAATTGGCTATTCACTTCAAGCTACTTCATATAGAAATCAAGTCTATAAACTAGTGACTGGTCTTTCCACGGCCACGTTCAAGTTAATACCATACTGTACCAAATAGTTTTGATCGAGCTCGACTCATTTGTTTTACTGAAAACATTGAAACAAGTTATTGTGTGCCAGAGTTCAAAGAGGTATTGACACCCAATGGTCAGTATAGCCAAATGTCCTATTGAAAAACAGGTTCAATTTCTTACAACCTGGGCAATATATTCTAGCCTCGACGAAGTACGGTAGTCGATCCTAGTTACAGCCCACTCTCTAAATGTACACGAGTGAAAATTTCACTCCCCAAAAGAGTAAAAAACTCTTGTAACCCACTCTAATATGAGTCGTTTGTACTTGAAAAGAGCGATTTTTCACTCAAAAAGAGTAAAAATCACCCCAAAAAGAGTTGATTTCCACTCGTTTGAGGAGTTAAACGAAGGACAACACCTTTTGAGGAGTTAAACGAAGGCCAACACGAAAACGAGTGGAAATCCCCTCTTTTTTTTGAGTGATTTTAATTTTTTTGAGTGGAAATTCGCTATTTATAAGTAAAAACACTCATTTTGGAGTGGTTTACAAGAGTGTCACGCTTTCGGGGAGTGAAATTTTCACTGGTTTACATTTAGAGAGCATGGGACCTTGTATTATATAACATTTTCAACGGTTTCTAGACCAGTTTTACCTGCTGATTCTGAATTCGATGGTCGCCAAACGAGAAACCTTTTTTTGTAGAAATGCAAAAATCTAAATTATCTATTATTGACCGAAACGAGCGGTAGCTTGATACCTGTCCTGTTGGCTTAATAATAATAATAACCAGTTTTTATATAGGGCTTAATCCTTGTAAACAAAGCGTTGTTGCCAATTATTATTACGCTGCCTTCAAGAAATCGTCACAATCATTTCGCTTCATCTAGGTGGCTGCTCAAAGACATGCTTATAAGCGCACATGCCAATCAGCACTTAGATTGTAATATTCACCATAACACTTCCCAAGATTTCGCTTGGGTCGACAAGGCAATTGAGATTAAGTATCTTGCCCAGGGACACAAACACGTTGACCTCAGTGGGCTCGAACTCACGATTTTAATGGTCTAATGATCACGAGTCCTGCGCTTTTCCACTGGACCACACGTGCGGTCCAGAGGCTTAGCAGTCAAGAATTTTTGGGACTATTAATGATATTTGTCAGCACCCAAAATCACTTCTTTCAATATGAATTTCAGATTTTATTCACCAAGAGCGCAGCTTATGAGGTCTTGGTCATCACCCTTACAAATAGGCGTGCAAAGCAAATAACAAACATAAATGACGCGAGACTAAAATGTGTTAGACGTAGACAAGACAGTACAGGTGTGGACAGAACAACATGTTGGCAGAGGTAAAAGCTATTAATCAAAATTTACATTTTGAGATATATGAGGATGAAATAATGTATATATAATGTATAAATATATCAAAAGACGTAGTAACTGGTGCGAGAAATTACACGATATTAATTGCACTGTAATAACAAATACTGTTTATACTTATATTTAAAGCTAGAAACTGAAGTGCAGCTTTAAATGTCAAAACTAATTATATTCCAAAGAAAAGGACCCTGTCTTCTGATTGGGTTACGTGTCAAATTAGTGTTAAAATTTGGCGGTCGCAAATTATCAGAGGACCTGATGGTGTAATTATGAATCCTATGAATTTTAATAAAATAATTTGAACAAATATCCGGAAGAAGATTGTTGTAAAATCTATACATAAAAATAACATTGTGTTGTTTGTGAATATAATGTACAATGAGACTATTAGAAGAGGTAAAGAGAGGCGGTGTGTGGGCAAACAAATTTTGAGTTTGAACAGATGCGAATGATTTTGGTCTGCCCAGATATTACAATATGGAATATGTGATAAAACTAAACAAATATAAAGTACTTCGTATCAGATTCTTAAGTCTAAACAATATATCTGAATATTTAGAGACACTATGAATATTTTAGAGACACTGTTGTTGATGTAAGTGGTATGTTGGTTGCAGGTGAGTGGTTCATCGAGATTGACACCTAAAAATTAATGAAGGCAACTTTTCAAATGAGAACGCTATCAATGTTATTGTCAAGATTGTGCCAAGTACGAAAATTTCTTTTAGACAGCTAGTCACCCATACGAAATAAACCTGAAAACCACATTAAAAGTGTGTGCGTGTGTGTGCGTGTGTGTGTGTGTGTGCGTGTGTGTGTGTGTGTGTGTGTGAAATATTTTTTTGGAGTTTCCTCTTTTGACTCACCCTGTGTTATTCATGATCTGCCGCAGCTTGCAGAAGTCACTGACCATCTATCTCGGAATTGATTTGAAATTAATTTTAATCTCCACAGTAATAACATAATGTCAAAATGAAAGCAAGCAACCCACTCAAAATTAGGACGGTCAATGAAGACAACCGTAAACGCATTTCCACTATATGACTTACTAAATGTGACGGGAAGTAACGTTAGCAATGCAAGTACGTGAGTAAAACTTGCGTTACTTTAAAAATGCCAATACTTGATTTATATTTAAATATGTCAAAGTTGTTTTAATGTTGTAATTGCGCATGCGCTCGCATCGTTCATCAACATGATCTTGACAAGTAGTATTTTGTAACACGTCGTACCAAAGGTGATCACTTTTCTAAAATTAAAAAAATGCCATTATCGGATTTGTCTTTCTGGTAATACTAAAACATCCCCCTGTGACAACATAATGACGTCATAATCACACTAAACCTCCGAAATTACACGCTGAGATAAATTTAGGTCTGAGTAAGGCGTGTTTGTTTTTTAGTAAATCCAATTCAAGAAAAAAAATGCTTTATGTGTTAAGCCAGACGCGCTTATTCTAAAGCAACGATTTTTTTTCTCATAAGAGTTAAAACGGGAACTGTTAACACCACTAACTGTATTTTCGTACTTGGAATGTGATTTATAATAAGATGTCCTCTATCACACGTTCCCATTACCTACTCTTCTGAAAATGTAATTTCTACGATATCTTCAATCCTGAAAACCTCTATACAGGTGTTATCATTAACCGTAAAAACAATTCATTTCTCATCTCTTATTTGACAAAAAGTAAGATAATTACAATGCATCTGCTAAATGAAATAATTAAAAGCTGTTAACTTCCCAATTTATTATTTACAAAAACATTTCAAGCAACGTCTGATTGAACAAAGACATGTCCAGATGTATTTAAGCGATTATAAGTTAAATCGATGAAGCAGGGGACATCAAACACCAAATACGTATTAACCTAAAAGAATGAGTTCTAGTCATCCAAACTAACAACAGTATGCAAATATTTCCATCCGAACTTAAAACTAGTAAACAGAATGGTATTCGTTGCACTAAACACATTCTTGCAACGTGGCTGGTCAGTTTTCGCTAAAGAAAAATGTATTTTAAGGCGAGTCCATTGGTTGGGTTTGAGCTGAGATTAAAGTACTTCTTATACAGAGTTTGAGAAACACAGACAAATACACTGTGCATATGCACCTCCTCCTGATATTGTTTTAGAATAGTAACTGGGTGTTTATAATTCCGTCTTACATAGATAGTGAAATAATTGGAATGAAAAATTAGCATGCATGGCAAAAATGTAGTACAAAGTATGCACACGTGAAGGTACATATTTAACACATACTTTTGTAACAAACGTTCAAAATTAATATTTACACGAGAGGATCCGTGTGATATGGAGCGTTGACATCCTACCTCATTTATGAATGTGTTTTCTGTGAAAATTATTAAATTTTAGTATTTCCGTTGCTGTATATTAAATAAGATGTCTATATGACTGTTAATGTATGACTTCATGTCTTCAATTATAAAAGTTCATAATTATCAAATTAATTCAAGGTCCCAAGACAATGTGAATAGAAAGGTTGAGCGACCTTGCGAGCGTTCGTGGTCGGTTAGTTATGCATATCCCTGTCACACAGTAATTCACGCGAAATGTGTTAAAAAAGGCCGTATTGCCTCCAATACCCCTGACGCGTTAATGTTTTTGTAACAAAACACCTTAAAGAATAGCATAATATTCCACAGGCAACTTGATCTTTGAAAAGCCCTACAGCAATGAGAGTGGGGCCGTGTTTAAAAGTCCCAGGAAATGAGATGATAAACCTACTCAAAATCTTTACGGGGCATTCCATTCCAATAAACAGGGCCACAAAAAAAGAATACACTACCAGTGACATCATTAGTGAAACTATTGATTTTCAGTCAGTGCCATGAATAGATTCACACCAGTCACCTGGAATTCTCTATTACTCTCTGAAAAAACAATATTTTCACTAATGATGTCATCACCAACCCAAATATTGAATGCTTTATCGTCCCTCCTTGTAGACTTGATACAAACCACATCAATTCTATTGCATTTCCTGGGACCTTTAAGATCGGGGCAATCTTTGCCTACACGAAAAAAAAAAATCAATAGAGATCTCTATGGATATGCATAGAGTTGAACGGGGATTATAGGCCCGGATTATAGGCTTCTTTCCGTCCAGGCTTGATTTCTTTTCTCCAGGTAAAACACGGATATCCACATATTTGGGAGGTTAAAGAGACAGAGGGGTGTTTCCATAAGGTGACACCCTTTTCTGACATACTTTTCTGACAACCTATGAATTCGGAAACCTATGAATTCGGGATAAACCACATGGTTTATGTGGTTTATTCCGTTAAGGTTTCCGAATTCATAGGGTGTCAGAAAAGGGTGTCACCTTATGGAAACACAAGAGACAGAGGCACATTTCCAGCAGAACTAGCAAAAATGAATTTAAATGAGACTTGAATTGGGTGATGAATGAAGTTTTACGTTCAAGGAATATTATAATAGTATCTAGAAGGGTCCTAAATTCAAATCTAAATCAGTTGGCCTTTTTTGGATATATTGTTTGAGTAAATTCCGGTAAAATATTTGCAAAAAAGCAAATGCTGCTAATGATAATGTTTTGTTGTGAATGCATGTGTCGTTTATCAAATATGCTTTTATATGAGAGTTCTATAAGCTCATGTAATAGCATGTGAAAACTACAAACTTCGCATTGAAAATGAAATAATCATAGATCAGTTATATGCATCATTGAGGCATTGATGATCAGTATCACAAACACCTTCTGTTAGATCGGTTTGCCTAGAATAGTGTATTAGGTTCGGACTACGGATTGAAAGGGTTGTAGCGTTTCAAAAACACACCCGTGGTTGTCGCAGGTCCAGCTCGGAAGATTTTCGGTTTGGAATCTGTTTTCAAATAAGCCTGATGGCATTATGACTCTGTTATTGCGCAGGTGCATGTCAGATTCAAGGGTGAGGTAGGAGTCCTCAACACGACGAGGTTGCCGAAGTTAGTTCTCCATGCGATGAACTTTGGCCGATTAGCTGAATTAAATTGATTTTTATTGTCTTTTACCATTTGCTCATTCTAATTGAAGCCGGGGAATGTCGAATAGGGCACCGGTATGATATGAATATCCAGCAGCACCCGAAACTTCAGTAGCAAGATTTTGGGCAACGGCAGGAGTTCATCACATTGAAATCTCAGCAACCTGGTCGTGTTTTCAAGATTTAGGACTCCCGTGATTGGCGTGATATTACCAACAAGCACCACGAATCTGTAATACCGATTGTTCCCTTATCGTTCTAACCAATGAACACGATTCGACCGCCTTAAACCGCCCCTGCCAGGCGGCAGTTGAGTTTTGTGACGCTGCCCTTACTGGTTTTTTGAAACCTTTGTTTGTGAAGGTCCATGGTCGATCGCATGGTCATCGTCCCAGTGCCCCCAGAGAATTTTACCGGAAGTATCCAAAATTTTGTATCAGAAGAAAGCTGCTATTTTTTAAATGTTTGGTTTGGTAGTTTATGAGCGAAAGCATGCCCATTTGGTCGACCAATATGATTTTTACAATACTCTATGAAGAATACGGCGGTGAGAAAGCAGCACGTTCTATTAAGATGAAATATTTAAGACTTAAATCGGGTTCGGTCATTGTAAGTAACTGAGAGTCAGTGAAGAGATTTTCTACCGCTTGAAGAGGACAATGTTCGTGGGCTTGAGTTGGTGTTATTACAAAAGCAATTGCTTTCCACACAAAGATGGTTAGGCTTATAGACCGTCTTCGATATGAGTTAGCCACCAGAAATGTTTTGGTGAACAAGATGCATACATTCAGGAACCAATACAGCAGCTGTCAATCGATCCAGTTTTAGCGATTGCACAGGGATCATGACAGGTGAATGTAGGTGTTGTACGGAATTCGTCTATCTTGGTACACCCCTATGGCTGGCAGTGATCCAGGCGCGGTCCAGGGAGGGGGCGGACGGGGGCGGAGGGCGGAGGGGGCGCGCGCCTCCCGGTAATCTGCAAATTTTGTTAAAATCAGCCCATGTTGAGCATTTTGGACCATTACAGCCTTTCAGCCCCTTGTAACTTTGACATTTTTCAAATCCATAGCAGGTGAGGGTTAACAGATGTGGAAGCAATGTAAACATGCAAAAACCTGGTTTTGACAAAACCTAATCGCACCTATGTGCAAAGGGTTACCGGCATGTCCCTTGTTGAATACGATGGCCGGGGAAAATGATCGCCACTGTGCAAATTAAGCAATGGGTTAGCTCCCGATTCCTCATCTAAAGATAAAATCTATGGTAGATTTCAAATAAGGAGAGTTCATTAAAAGCTTTTAGGTTGTCCATTCACCGTGAGATGTAAGAGGAATTATTTTTAAGGCCAGAATGTAAAAAAGTTGTTTATACTCATAATAGTAATGTAGATTTCAAATAACTGTGACATGAAAATACATATTTCACATCTTAGATAGATAGTGTTTCAATTCAAGTATCAGGATAAAAACACCAGCATTTATTACATAACGTGGTTATTTAAACATAACTACCTTTGACATGCAAAATACCATTGTTACATGTATATTATTATATCGATGATCACACATAACACAATAAGATTTTAGTTGCTCATCAAAAATGGGCCAAGCTTGATTCAGAGATTTATAGCGCAAAAAGGATTGACCACCAGGCCGACCCCAATGGCATCGTCATTAATCATTAAGACACGATCAGTGATTTGCTAAATCAGCCCAATCGAAAAAATCACAAAAAAATCAGATTTTTGCATGTATGTAACAAGTACAGACTGTACAGGTATCCTAACACCCTGCAAATGATAAGCCCCAGAGAACCTAATAAGGACAGAATCAGAGATTTTATCATGATGTCCGAACGGACACTTACTACAAACACGTAATTGAATAGAGAATTTATATGGAAACACTGGCGTTTCTTTCTTTTCTGTCAATTCTCAGCTGGAAAAGGTAACTTATGCGAATTATACAGATTTATCCTTCACTTTGAAGCTTTCCTGCGAATTTCAAATATTTTTCAAATCACTGATAGTGTCTTAACGACATTTTGGATAATGAATACATCAGTTTCTAGAAGCCGATTCTGTTACAGGATCTTTTGTACCATGGTCACATATGTTTTGTAAGGCAATAATGGCCTAGTCTCTTGCAGGCCGGGGATTGAACCCATATTAATAATACACCCGTGCGAATATGCAAGAGTCTCACGTATTTGAAATGACTATAATTAAAACCACCCACACTCTCGATTTCTTTACCATGTGTGTTTATAAGCGATTTTTAAAGCGCACCGGTGGCATGAATTGAATAGACTGTAAAATGACGGAAATCTCATTGGCAATTATCTACTGTATTCTCCATTATGTGCTGCACGGCATCATGTGTTTAAACAATGTACGGAATAGCCTCTCTACAAGGTCACGGTTTACCCTTATATTGACTAGCAAGTTAGGACACTCTTTCGGAGGGGAACTCTCAGTTTTCTTACAGTATTAAAGTGATGATTCCTAATTGATAGCGGTTTTTGCCTACCAGCGTGATTATCACACCTCGTATTGCATTAAAGTAACGTAATTTCTCCTTAAAAAAAGGATTTTGTAATATTACTTAAGGATATGTGGAATCCCTTATAGTAAGACCAATTTTGCTTAATTGTTACAAGACCTAGGTTCATTTCAACCATGTGAACATCATGACCTACCCAGAAAAAAAAAAAGTTATGTATACCACAACAAAATTTGATGACTACGATGAAGTGTGATCTTCAGCTCCGGAAAAATTATTATCCTAAAATGAGCACTTATAGCCTATATTAAATAGGCGATTTTATTATATTTAAGCAATTTCGGAGTGCCTCGAGACCCGCTATCCAACGAAATCCATAATCCGCCGTCGGTGAATTGCATAAGGCCCATTTATAAACAGCTAGCTAGATGAGAAACCAGTTTCTGACTTGCAGTCTCTCATGCCAAGGAGCTATACTATAATACCAATATTAAAAGCTGGTTCTAATAGAGAGATGTCCAATCAACGTCAAATATACATATGCAAAGCGAGCATATAAGGGGTTTCGTTCCATGGGTTAAGACTTACGCTTAAAACAATTTTATAATAAAACATCACATTAAAATGATCGTAAAATGTCTGGGTTCATTTTGGGTATATAACCCGGTGTTATTACGGGTATTTAATATCAAAATTATTTGACTATATGTATTTTTTTTTTAAAATGACTGATGTCAGGCATTTTTTTTTAATATTTAGAACCAATTATTGATAGAAATAAATTTCTTGGCATAAATTCAGCTCACGCGTAAAATCTGTAATAATGAGAAACCGCCGTTGACAATTTTTTTTGCTCAGATGTAAATGGTCAAAATTGTTTACCGTTGGTGATGCCGTTACCAATATTCAGATTCATCAATTTACCTTATTCCTTACAAACCATTTACCTGTGAGGACTTCCTCCTCAGAGTTGCGTACTTTAAGGAGGAGACCTTACTTGAGGTGAGCGAAAGCACATGTAGTAAGCAATATAACATGTCAAAAACTATGTAGTTTTGACCACGTACACACACACAAAAAGCAACCCTACTACTAATCTGCCAGTATATCCAGCTCAGGTACGCAACTCCAACACAGGCCCATGCAAAAGTCACGGATGTAGCGAGTGCGTCATCAAACGAACACACATTGGACACGAAATTTGCTGTCAGGCCAGCGACCCCGTCGTAGCGTGCTATCCACGATCATGGGACAAGGGCCCTACCGACCCGAATTTCCGACTTTTCCCTTCACTCATTCAAAACACAGGCACACTCGCCATATCCTTTTCAATTGCACTATTTGTTTACAAACCAATTAGTGCAGGTGTCATGAATTAGATCAGCCTTTGATAAACAGTCCCACCGGATATTTATCTATACTACTGAGTTGAATATCAAAACTATGTTGGCTATACATAAACTTCTTCGGGAAGACTGAATCAGACAATGTGTTTTTTTTTTAATTTTAATGTTCCTTGGCATAAAATTCGGATTAAGTGTATTAGAGAAACCACCATTGAAGATTTGTCTCAAATGTGAAAATTGGCCAAGTATTGCCGTTTGTGGTGAGTGATTTATTTTTCAAAACGCATGGAAAGTTACCAAAATTCAGCCTTTTTTAAAGGTGCCCCACCGACTAAATAATTTTTGTCTTATGTCGTGGGAAGGGCGATCATAAAAACACTTGAAGTTCATTTGAATACGACATACCATTTTAATATGAGTGGTAATTGTACGAGCCCGTAGATTAGTACCGACCCTTTTCCGTTACAGTAACAAACCATATTTTAGCCTGTAGCATCGGAACGGGAAAGAATAAGTCAGTCAAAAGTTTCTGCAGGTGAGGGATGGGAAAAATACGCGCTTTCAATGGTTCCAAAATCTCAGGTTTAATGGTGTGAAAGGTTGGACCGCGACTGAGGATGGGGTGGTGCTCCTTTCAAATTCTATATGCAGTCTTGTATTAGCTTCGTCACAATGGCACGTAATAAGAAGGGGTGGAGGAGGACCCCGGTTCGGGCAGTCTGTCGGCGCATCGCGGTAATAGGTCATTATTAATAACAAGTGCATTGACACGACCATTTTGCACCCTTCTCTGAATGAGTGGAGGTTCAGAACTGGCCCATCTGACACACTTTTGTTCTGACACACTATGAATTCGGAAAACCTCACGGGATAAAAGAACCCAAGTTTATTTTCTAAGGTTTACGAATTCATATGTGTGTCAGACAAAAAGTGTGTGTTACAGCCCCCAAGAATAGCAATGCTTTATTTCACTTTGAGCAAGAGTAAGTCATAAAGTAGCCATAAAATATTATAAATTAGCTCTAAGTAAATATATTAAAATATACTGGTTTATGTGCCTTACTGTCGTTGTGTGTAAACCAAATAGAATGAAACAGAAGATCTCAGAAGAAACAGAAACCCGGAAAGAAGAGCGTCTAGAACATTAGTGATTTCAGTAGAAAGGTTCTGGAGTCTAGGGATAACCCAAGCGGTGGTGGAGTTGACCATAGTGGCGCACTGCTGTATTCAGTGAGTAGCTGCTAAGAGATCCCAAATCATACAGTACATGTGGAATGGTGAGGCATTTCCAGACTTATGAGGTAATGGACTAATTAGTACATGATAATATAGAGAGGACTAGCTCCTTCTAGAATTGTTTGAGAGATACATAAAGCCCTGGTGAGAGAGATGAGCAGGAGTATACCAACATCATTACTCCAAGGACAGTTTAATTATCCATCCGTGCTCCCAGGAGTAGCAGAGTTTCAAGTTGACAGGACAGGAATCACAGTTAGTACCAAATCTCCATATAGTGGACATTGTCATAGAGTTCAGCTCCAGCAGTTGTGGTCGATTGTGTAGCGGCTTCGGTTCCACATTCGTGGCCTCTGAGTTATCCAAGATAAACAAGCTACAGCACTGTGACTTTATTTAGTCGACCTCCGGGCATCGGGATCATTAGGAGCTGGTTTTCTTCAGTAAGGACAAGGCGTCCGTGGACACGTCCCACTATTGGAAATGTGACATTTTTGCTCTGGAATTATTCGCCAGGACTCTTTGCACGTTCTGCATCTTAATAGTAATCCTGCTGCAGCCCGCGGTCGCGGCACACACCAGGTAGTAGCTAGTGTCATAATTAACAACTTTATTTGATTAATCTTGCATATTGATGATACCTAATTGATGTTTGATTGAGATTGAATTTAGACACACAATGAAATTTTGAAATTAAATACTTTGCTGTAAAACTTTGTAATCAAGGTTCACAGGTATTGTCTAGGTTTTTTAAAAAAAAATTCCGGAGGTGAATTCCGTAGTTAGAGGTGGTTTTGGCATTGGTCAAGGTGACCGTAACATGTGTCAGATGGGTCGGTTTACAGACTCTCACAAAATGATTCTAAAAGGAGACCTTTAAAAAGCATTTAGCGATAGTTTTTTCAAATTTCATCCAATTATCATGTTGTTCAAAATTGGTTACCATCCATTATAATTTTGAAAGGGTTCATTTCGTTTGACCTGTCGATCCAGAATACGATCAACTAACGAATACGGTCCCAAAAGGCACTGTGCTGTGATTCCTAAACACGTTCTAATGTGACAAAGATTAATTAAGAACACCACTCAAAAATGAACAGATATCGAAATTCAAAGTGTATATACAGTTCACAAAAGAAACGTTTGTGAATAAATGGTATCTACATCATAAAGGGGGCTCGCAGTATATTGAGCATTCTGCCATGCAAGATTTCAAAATCAGGGCTGTCTGTCATTTCAGGAGTAAAATATAAATAAAAGGCAGCCATTGTTTAATTATTTATGTGACACGATGGGTTTTGGCTTGCTGCAGTTAATCGGGTTAAAATAAAACATATGTAGCCGTTAGTTTTGTATTTTTTCAAACGTTTTGTTAGGCTATTGTCACCCACAAGTTTCAATCTTTTCTCCATATTACAATAACGCGCCCATCATCATTGGGCTTGACGAGTTCATAAAGCGCGTACAATCACCGAGGAAGAGAAAATGACTTACTTGGAATTTAAAAACCATTTTGATAATTGACTGTTTTAAATAGTGATACAGACGTGATTTTTGACATGTATTCAAACGTTTGTGCGGCTAACTAATTGTTCTTTATTGGAGATTAAAATTAGTGCAGAGATATTGTCTTTTGGAGGAAAATCTCACATATGTATTTGTATATTTGAAATTTCCCCCCCCCCCCCCACACCTTCGGATGCAATGGGAGCAACAGATTCATACATAAATGCTACGTGCTTTAATTATGGTTCAACGCCAAAACAGTGTAAGCTGCGCAAATTGAAGATCTTGTTTTGTTCTTAGCACATTTGTTAGAAAAATGATAACAATGTCTGCTGTTATAATGCTAGATTTGTCAATGATTGAGACCTCATTTAAGTTTTAGGGCTCTGTCTATTCACCGTGAGAAGTAAGAGGTTTATTTTAATGGCCACTGGTAAAAAGTTTATGTTTCTTCATATTCAAAAAGTACAGTAATCATGCATAGGGGCAACTAATGTGTTCTTTATAGATTAGCGCAAAGGGGATTATGGGTTCTTAACATCCCGGCCAACCCTGGCATCATTAACAGCAATTGATGGTCACAGTTTCCAGTAAGCCGGTTCTGCACAGTACCTTTTATACAATGGACACAATATGTTTGTAATGGCAACAAAACGCCGTCTCCACATGGTCAAGGATTGAACCCTCGCAACAATATATCCACCCATAGGAATATGCAGGAACTCTCAACTTAATTTGAAACCGATTATACTTCCATACCGATCAAAAACTGTCGCATAATTAGCATCACATTCTCATAAATTTCATTGATATTTTGTACGGAATTGCTGAAGCAAAATCCGTTGTTTGATGAAAACCAATCAAATGTATTGAAAGGTTCTATGGCAAACGTTATGTTTCAATATAAATCACTAAAGACCGTTAATCATCGTTGGCGGGCACAGAGTTCATACAAGTAAAAGTACACGCAAACAGCAACAGAGTGGATGTTCTTTAATTGACTATAACTCATGAAACAGACTATAAATATGTGAGAAAAGTTGATGCTAAGAGTAACTGCACTTTCATTGAGTTTACAAATTAAACAAATAAGCAAGGAGCGTTTAAAAGCTGTTGTCACGGGCGGCGGGAAAACTCTCTATAGATGTATTTGATCTTAATTACTTCTTTACCTTCAGTTAAAATTAACAGTATTTATGATGTAGCTAGCTATTGGGCATAGTTTTAAGTTTCAAATAAATGCTAAGTACTGTAGGTTACGAGTTAAAGCCTTCTCTACAAAGTTTACCCTTTAAAAATCCAAACCTCCAGTGTACAATGTGGGGTCTGAGTTTTAGGTGATATGGGAAAATTATGGTTCACACACCAACCAGTGTAGGCTAACAAATGGAAATGTTAACAAGGAAATGATTCTATTTATTTTTAAAGCATACCTGTTGGGAACTAAAAATAATTAACAATGTCAAATGTGATTAAATACCCCCCGCGACCCTGAAAACTTGTCGCATAAATGTGCACACAGTTAGATAATTTCCGTTTAGAATTACTTTATTAGGGTGTTATTTTCTTTAAATTAGGTGATTGAACACATTCACTCGTTCGGGATCTTGTTACTTTGCCAAAGATAATGAGGATAAAAATAAAACTAGTGCTCGAACATGGAAATGATTGTTATTTGTCACCTAGAGGTGCTCGAAGCACGATTGACAGGTCAAACAAAAACATCGCAAAGGTCACCGAATCAAATGATCAATAAAAGGTACTACTTCATATAATTTCTTCTGCGAAAACACATTGTCACAGACTCCGGAGACCCGAGACTCAAAAAAATGAATTACACTAGTTCATAATACACGCGGAAATTGGTCGCAAATTGTGAAATTGAGTCATCAAACAAAAGTTGTCGAGCAAATCTCATAAGGATATCATGTTAATATAGATGTTGACATTTAAAGGACTTTATAAAAGTCAACGCTCAATGCCGGAAACTCAAGCTTTTCCAAACACCTTATTTTATCGGCAGTTCATTTCAGTTTAAACTTTGGCGAAAACTGAGCATTGGTGTCAATTTGCACAGGTATCCTTAGGACTGTAGGCGTTGCCAAACTACTTTAAATGTTATCTTCAAATGCTGGCTTTTCTGCTGCATTGGAAATGATTATAGATTCAAAAGGATTTCTCCTAATTTACAACTTTGTTTTGGAAGCAGTTTGATCTTTTTAAAAACGCCAAACAAGTCGAATAAGATAGCAGAGGTTGCAGTTGTGAGAAGTACAAGAATAAAGTCACTTTGGACAACAACCTCATGAATGGGTGTCACATGACGAGGAAAAAAAGAAACCAATACAAGTAAGCAACACCGACTCTCATAATTCCTAACAAAAATAAAATAATTATGTAGCACTAGCTTTTGCTAGGATTAAATTTTTGTGGTGGCACCAAAACCTTGAAATGTACGGATAATTGCACCATCCCTCTTAAGGAATTTGATAGGAGCTGTTGAAACAACTTCCTAAGTCTTCACAGCGGCATAAAAGTTCTCGATTGAAATAACCTAATACTGGCGTATTTGATATCTTCTAGGCTTGAGGGGTTACAGTTAAAGTTATATTTTTCAAGATTCTTATGTCTTACGGAACGTGTAAGTAACCTCTAGTTAGAACTAGACATGCAAACACAGGTTGATGTGATAATACCTGAAAAATACTTGCTAATTACTCGTTCAGTTTAGATGTTTGGATATTTTATTTTATGTATTTATTTTGGTCTTGTTTTTGCGGAAAGAGCAATGAAATAGTGCATAATTCAAGCATTTGATGTAAAATTTTCCCCACATGATACGATGGGTGTCTCAGTTGTTCTCAATGCATAACTTGGCCATCCTGTATTGTCTATGAGCTGGGACTAATATACGAAGAAAGAAGGATATGAAGCCCTTATCACTCTGTGTTAAATATTTCGTTCACGTGTTCCTCGGCTTCTGTATCATAAACAAGTGGCTCTCAAAACTACATTTTAATAATCTATGTTCATATTCATATGGTATATAATAATTAACCATTTACTTCTCAATGTAAACCAATGAATTTCTAGAAATTACAGCGAGAAATTAGCAGGTTACTGTTCCAAAAGTTTGTTAAAGGTTGCCGAATTCGGAAACTGTACACCTACTTTTGTCCTCAAACTAGTGCTACAAAAATTGTGATAATACTCCAAGAGTTGATTTATATATTTTCTTGATGTAGTGCCGGGGGTTGCATTTGTTTTGCATTAAGGTTGTGAAAATAAATTATGTTGTTCCTGAAAAATTATTAAAATTACCTTTTGTATATAAATCAAGACCAAATCACACCTGAACGGTGTATTGTGTGTGCTGTATCCCTCTAAAGGTATGTTCATCTAGATATCTGTATAGCAGGCCCGTACGCGGGATGGGGGAGGGGGGGGGGGGGGGGGGGTGGGGGGTTGACGGTCGCCACCTCCTTAAATTCACAAAAGGGGCAAAAGGTCCGACTTTTGTTGAATTGGGTTGATAAAAGGTCCATAATTTAGAGAATTTTTGACAAGAAAGTCCACTTTTTTGTGATGACATGTTCAAAATGTAAAACGGAAATTATAGGGGGTTTGGTTCTAAACACTTTTAGCAAAAAGTCCACTTTTTCGAAAAAACGTCACACTTTTTTCAATGACCCCCCCCCAAAAAAAAATAAATAAATAGTAAAAACTAAATATAATGGAGCAATCCACCCAGAAAGGAAATTGAGAACGGATTATTATTGTTAAGTTTGCAAAAAGTATGATATGAAATAGCACGAAAGGAAAAAATAACAGCATCTAAAAAGCGCGCTCAAACAGTTTCTCGGAAAAACCAAGTCAATGACTTAATGCATTATCACTTTCTTTCAATTAGGTTGAGTCTTTTCAAGAATTGTCACAGTCTTACCCCGTTAAACAGAATTTTATTGCATAACTTACGACATATAGTTTTAAGGTTCCATGTTTGTTTTCACGCGTTACAGCTAGGGCATTAGGCAGTCTGCTAGACGTTCTTCAAATCCTCTCAATCGTTTGAAATTTATCTATAAGTCAAACCCTCAACAGTTACCCTCATTTAACGATCATTTGTCATTTGATATCTTCCAATACATGACAGCCTTCCATGTCATATATGCTCCCGGTAGGTTACCCATCCATATTTTCATCTCACCTTTTACTTTTTGTGATTTTCGACTTTGCCCAAAGTGTTAATGCTTGATACACACACAAACAACAAATGCTGTTTGTGTTTTAGAGTCCAGTCGTGGCAACCAATAGATCTGATTGAACTTGCAAAAAAAGTCTCACGAATGTTGAGGGTTTCTACTTTATAGGCAACATGACAAGTCTGATTCAAAAATCGTGTTGATGCAACTTATGCATTCTTCAGGCATTTTGAGATATTGAAGGGGTTAAAATAACAAGGGTCAATTTGTTAATGTTTCATACGGGATTACAAGGCGTATAGACATGTTAATCTGGTTCAAAGGATTTAAAATGCATAACTCCTAATATAGTTTTGGTTACATGTTTGTTTCTTGCGTTTCAGCTTAGTAGGCAGTCTTTCTAACTCTTTCCATCCGCTCAATCGTTAACATTTATCGATAAGTCAAACTCAAAGTTACCTCATTTTTTAACGTCATTTGTATTTTGATATGCTTTCCAATAAAACTGAAACCACTTCCATGTCATATGCTCCCAGGTAGGTATACCCATCCCATATTCTTCATTTTCACCTTTCTTTTACTTTTTGTGATTTTCGACTTGCCCAAAGTGTTAATGCTTGATACACACAACAACCAATAGCTGTTTGTGTTTTAGCCAGCGGTTGAAACAATAGACTGATATGAACTTGCAAAAAAGTCTGCACGAAATGTTGATGGTTTCTACTTTATAGGCCAACATTGACAAGCTGGATTCAAATCTTGTTGATGCAACTTATGCCATTTACTTCAGCATTTGAGATATGGCCGGGGGGGTTTTAAAATAACAGGGGTCAAATTGTTAACGTTTCATACGGGCTTACAAGGCGTAGACATGTTAATCTGGTTCAAAGGATTTAAAATGCAATATAACTTTTTAAATATAGTTTTTAGGGTACTGTTGTGCGCGGTTACAGCTTCAGTAGGCAGTCTTTCTAGAGTCTTTCAAATCCTCTCAATTCGTTGAAATTTATCGATAAGTCAAAAACTTCAAGTTACCCTCATTTATCGATCATTTGTATTCGCTATGACCCCCTTATTTCCAATAAAAGAAAGCAACTTCCATGGCATATGATCCCATGTGAGGTATACCATTCCATAGGGACGCACCATGTGATATCCGGGGGGGGGGGGTGGTAGGAAGTTTTGAGAAAAAATCTCACACCCTTTAGAGTGTACAGGAAAAACAAAATTCACCCTTAGAGTGTGAAAGCAAAAAAAAAATCACCTTTAGCCTGTGAAAGAAAAAAAAATCACTCAGAGAGGAGGGACAAGAAACAAAAATTCACCCATTATCATTGTAAAAAAAAAAAATCACCCGGCCACAGAGGGGACAAAAAAATAACCCTTTTATCATTGGTCTGTCGGTATTTTATGGCTAAGTTCTTCCTGTAGGATCTGCCTTTTTGCCCAAAATTTCCTGATAATTTTTAGTATTTAAACCAAAAGTTTGCAAAAATTTTAGATCAGTTCACGGCCCCCATGTTTTTATTGCAATTGTTTGCGACATCTTGTGTACATATTCAACCACGCATGAAGCTGAGCTGCGTGGCCACATACATATCTCAACCCTTCGATGAAAGTAGACCGCAGTAGATTATGCGCATTGATAAACCACCCTGCTATATCAATAGATAATGAGCATTGATGAACTCACCTGCTATCAGCAGTTAGATAGGGTATTGATGAATGACCTGCTATCAGCAGAGTATTGGGTATTGATGAACTACCTGCTGTCAATAGTAGATATGAGTATTGATGAACGACTGCTGTCAGCAGTAGTCTCTTCACTTCTCGAGAACATTTACAACCTGGGTCATGTGTGAAAGGGAAATTTGGTTAACGCCTTTTTGAAAATTACCTTAATTTTGTGATGTTCGAATCAACCGATATTATTGGAATTTTGTCAATGGGTGTTCAAATATTTATTAATGAATTAAATAGTTATTTGAGATTCCAAAAATTCAATAGCAACATGACAACAGAGTTTATGGAATTGTATGAACAGTTATAGCCTAATAACGTGGGTTTCATTTGTAAACACGAATGAAACACAAAAATGAAAATAATACTGATGTCCTGTTTTGATTATGTTCAATTGTGTTGATGAAAAGTGCTGTTGTGATTCTGCTTTGAAATTATTATTGGTACTGTGGTGTTAAGGGGAAATTGTTTCCGTTTCTTTCAATATTCAATGCCACTGTATTTTCACCAGGATACAATTTTTGAACAATTTTGTGGGTTTTTTAAGTGAAGGGTGGAGATGAAATGAAAAATATATGTAACTATTTTATGACACCAATGATATGTGTATTGACATTACTAGTGGTATAGACAAGAAGTTGTGGATGAGGGGGTACATTTATTTATTGTCCTCTTACTAAATTGCAGTTGTCCAGCATGGGAGGGAGGGTTCCTCATCACGTCTTTCAAAATGAGCCGTCATCAATCAGTCATTCAAAAGGAACCTCTGGCTGGCCAATACACCCCATAGTACAAATTTGCAAAAAGTAAAAATGATTAAAAAAATCCCACCCGCAGCTGTAAAAAAAAAAAAAATCACCTTTGGCCGATTGAAAGAAAACCAAAACTGTAATGATTAAAAAAAAATTCACCCCCCAAGCTTGTAAAGAAAAAAAAAAATCACCCCCAAGCTTGTAAAGAAAAAAAAAATTAACCCCCCCAAGCTGTGCAAAACAATCACCTTCTTATCAGCCGAGAACAAGAAATCATCCTCAAACTAAACTTCCTCCCCCCCCAACCCCCTGGATATCTAATGGTGCGTCCCCTATCACTCGCCTTAACTTTTGTGTGATTTCAACTTTGCCAAAAGTGTTATATGTTGATACACACAAAACAACCAAATCTGGGCTGTGTGTTTTAGTCAGTGGTGGAACCCTAGACTTGATATGAACTTGCGAAAAAAGTCTGCACGAAAATGGTGATGGTTTCTATTTATTAGGCAACATTGACAGCTGATTCCAAATTGTGATGAAAACTTATGCCCTTTTCATTTGAGTCATTATATATATGGAAGGGGGTAAATTAACAGGGGTCACTTTTTTAACATTCATAGGGGCTTACAAGGGTATAAACATGTTATCTGGTTCAAAGGATTAAAAAAAGGTTTTGTTTTTTTGTTTATATAACTATTACTTTTAACACATTAGACTTATAATGAGTTCAAGGTCACCTGGATGGGACAAAATAATATTTGCACAGATTTCCCTCATAATGGACTAGGATTATTCATGGTGTATAGACTATAGCCTGAGGATAAAAAATAAAGTAAATGTATATTTCCCTGGTGTCAAGTTCATACGAATAATTTTAAACAATTTGATAGACACATCGGATTCAAAAACTTAACCCCAGGATGACCTTGAAGAGTTGGTCCATCAAAATACGAATTGAATGACGGTGATAAAGGAAAGAACGCCCTGATGCCTGTTTTTATTAGTGAGAACTAGAGGATGCAAAATTGCATCGTTAATGGGGAGGTTGCGAAACCATACAAAGTTCTAACGCGAAACACCTATTCTTAAATACGTCTATCAAATCCCGCTCCGGTAACAAGATTTCGAATAGGCGTTCGCGGTTAGAGTTTAGGTCCTTCGCAACCTCTCAATACAGCGAAGACCCAACGCATGTGGGAAAAGTGGTACATTGTATAGATCTTTAAGCCATAACACTCTTTCTCTAACATCCATTTAATCCATACCTACATTTGTTATAGCGCTTATTCATCAATCTACGTGCATGACCAAACTAGTCTTAGGCACGGGGCTGGACAATACAATAGACCAACATGAAAGCAGCCAAAATATAGGGAAAATCAATGTGCACGACAAAATGCTTTTTAGATATGCTTTTTAATACTGCCAAAGTTCATAGTCCTGCATGATATGAGTCTATTCCACAAAGGCGAACAAGCTATATAGAAAATTTATCTCCAGTTTACGTTTGGGGGCGGGGGGCGGGGGGGGGGGGCACTGGTAGTCTAAGGAAACTAGTGTTGATAGTGAAAAGCGAAATACAAATTTAATTTATTATTCGAAAAAAAAAAAAAAACATGGAGCACCAAAATATAATTTTGAATTGGGAAGTACCGTTATTAAGGTACTTTTAAATGCGAAGTGTAATATGTTCTACTCGTTAAAATTGTATCACTATCAGAGGTTAATTCACTCTTAAACTGAGTCCAAAACATGTGGATTCTTGAGACTGTTTGGGCAACAAGGAATACTTATTTCACTTACACCATATATTTAGTATAAACCCTATTGGAACTTTCCTCCCGTCGCTAATAATGCCCCCCCAAAAGCTTTCAGTAAAAAAAGCTTCCGTTTGCAAGTCGAAGTTACAGGGGATGGTTGCCACCCTAGAATAATTTATGGTAGATTTAAAAATTCATTAACCATTCTTTTATTTATATATAAATAATACTTTTATTTAAAAAACTAAATTGCCATCATTTATAATTGAAAAGCCGCATGGAAAATCGACGATTCCTCCTTTAGTGCAAAAATTGGATTTTCACATACGTTCTGTTGAATGAAAAAGACCCCAATTTGCCGAAACTCGCGGATTTTATGGAGTCACTGTTGACACCCATACTAGGTATGTTTGTAACTTATGTTGGACACTCTTTGGATATTGGCAGATTAATCCTTCGGAGTAGTAAGTAAAGGAAAAGAATGGGATCGATCTCATCAGACCATAGTATTGACGGACGCCTATCGATATCAAACAAATAGCAAGGGGAAATACAGAAAAAAAATTGGATTTTTATTTGCTTTGGAACTAAAATATGACGGCTGTGTGCGGCTCGCGATGTGCGCTCGCTTGTTGCCTTGAATACCTTGGCTCGTGCTACTAATTTTCCACACTATATTATAAAAGAATCAAAGTAATAACAATCACTAGCTTTGACAAAGGGTAAGTTCAACGACCCAAACAAACAAAAAATAGTAAGGACGGCGATTTAAAAGGGGTAACTCATGGTCGCGCTATATTAAACAGCATTATTGACTGACAAGGGCTGTTGCAGCATGACAACCAATTGAAAAACCGATAAAGTCATTAGAATGGTGACGTTACAAAGGGTGTTTAATATTGTATTGATTAAAAGGTTCGTTCGGGACACGGTGTAGAAGTTATTATCGTCCGGCGTACTCACGTCGGGAACATGTAAAAAGAGGGCAATCGATTCAGTGACTCCTTCCACGTAAGATATGTTTCACGCTTATTACGTTAATCGTCTATGGGCCCCGGACTGGGTTCCGCCGGACTATTATCTGCTTAACACGGTTCCTTTTACATCTTTATTATCATTGCAAAACAAGAATAAAAAAACACAATATTATAGACAGCAAATAGTACTAATTACAAAAAGTACAAAAATTGTTTGTTACTTTTCATAGACGCCGGCGGCCAATCGTGGAATTCCAAATCCATACCATGGTAACATGGACCTTCTAATGATAAAAAAGATGTCAGAAATGAATTCCCCGCACCCCAAAATCCATAAACGAGGGATACACATAATGTTAGGTATCAAAATGTAACAAATTATATTTTCAAATGGCTACCGGCGGCCATCTTTGGATTTGGCATCGCCAGCCGGTTTCGAAAAAGCACCGTGTGATTCTTAAAGATAAATGGTACAACATTCAAATCAAGTTTCAGAATCTCTTGCGGATGAAGTGTAAGCGGGGTTCTAAGCAGTTCCTGGAGTTACGAATATCGGAATTGTATGTAATCTCTAAGGTCCTTAAAGCGGTGCAAAGAGAGATTCCAAATAACAGGTGTCCTAACAAATGTGAAAATTCGATTTTGGGCACTGGTTGTAAAGCTTTCTATCAAAAATATCTCAATTTGAAAGGATTAAGCTGAGAACTGTTTCTTTGGTACCAAAAAAAGCTGGAAATTTCCTATAGGAAATTCAGCCTGGTTTTATATGAAAGAGAAGCATCTGGAAACCACCTTTTTGTTTTAATTGTAAGTTGTTCTGTAAACCCCCAAATAAAAGGTAGGGAATTATGCAAAAATGGCGGCCATTTCAGGTTTCAAGGTCAAGGACTAACATTTGTACTCTTTAACGTTGCAAAATTGAATTTGTCATCCACGAAACCATATAATTAGACACTTACATATTTAAAATCAGTTTTATTTATAGTAGCCAATGTGACCTTGCTGAAAAGTGCATTGACCTGTTGGACATTTTTGGCCATAGCCGTTCCTCCTTGAAGTCTGATCTCTAACAAATATAATTTTTAGATTCCGTATGGATTAATAAGGGTTAATTTGACATGCATATTAATTCAATAATTGCGACAGTTCTCAATTTTACCCCCGTGTAACTTTGTTGGCCCTTCCCCAAAAAGGACGAACTGTGAAGCGGCAAGCCCAAGTCAAAAACTTTCAAAACATCGATTCAGGGAACCCCAAACGCCTTCAAATCTTTATCTCCAGAGTTTGGTCACGTGGTCTACAGGATGCTCTTCTACTATTACTGACGGATGCTATTATTAAATGTCATTATATTGGTCTTTGGCACATATAAAGGATGATATTTAAGGGGCATTTCGTGACCCTAGCACCTTAATTTATGGTTTATGGTTCACTATTATTCCCAAGAAAAGGTTATTTCCAAAATATCGGTTCATTCTGACGTTTACGGACTGAAATACAAAATTACGATTTTTTTTCAGAGTAGTGAGATCATTTGCATCTACACGAAGATTAGGTACACCATACTATACTTAGGCCACGGTCATCAGATGGTTATTACAAATATCAGAAAGGTCGGGAAAAGAGGCGGTGCATAACGAAATTTGTCCCCTCAAGTGTTACTACCAGTATTTTCAAGTTGATTTAATAATTTGAAAATTTTATATTGATGCCTACGACCTTTTTTAGTTTGGTTTCAAAATTCCACAACAGGACGGTATAATCTTTTTTCATTAGCCCGGGCTATTTTTTTCACGCCGAAACTACCTGACTTTTTCTTTGAAGCCTTGCGCTCGATTAAGACCATTTTTGAACAAAATCGGACCTACGGTTATGACGCAGCGTTACGTAATCGCGCACTGCGTGAGAAGAAAAGCTATTTCCCAATGAAATTACACGGAACAGCAGAAATCCAGTTTTTTGTGCTAAGGATACAGTTACACTATGTTTTATCTTATTTATCTGATTTATTTGTAGTAGGAGCATGTGTGCGCATACTTTGACACACATCATGGCCAAAAAATCCAACTTTTGCTTGAAAAAATGGCGAAAACCATGCATTTTGCGGGTTTTTTTTTAGATTGTTCGCATTTTTGCATGACGTCATGTTTGACGTCACTGTGACGTCATACAAGGCATGTTTGTACTTTTGTGGTATCAATAGACTCGGGAGGGTCATAGCTATCCACTGGTACCACACATATGATAGTTCATCAATCCGTTTCCGAGATACTAGGGGGCGGAATCCCCCCCCCCCGGCGGTGAGATGGTTCCAAAAAGCACTGCTCTTTTAGGGTTAACCAATTCCTCTTTTTATTTGATAATTCAGTAATTTGGATATTTTATACCATACTATTTCAGTTTTTGCTTTAATCTACACCGTTTATAATACACATATTTTTGCTTTAGATTAAACATAATTATTTATTAATTTGTGATAGTGTGATATGAAGCATTTCCGAGGAAATAAAGAAAAAAAAACCTTTAGAATTTTACTTTTTTTAGGTTACATACTGGAATCCAACATTATTAGCCTAAATATAAATTTGTTTTGAACTTGATTTTTTGAAAATGATTTTCAATGAATAAAATATTGAAATGTGAGTAGCAACAATTAGATACTTGACCTGTTAAGATAAAGGTATTATCATCGGCGAATGTAATACTACCGCAAGAACGTGCCCAATCTTTGGTCAGCCAAAATGAATTTTAAGGGATTCACTGGGTCACGACTTATTTACAGATCACATTACCGTGGGTTCTACCGGAATAGATATTTCAAAGGCGTATTTCGTGATCCTAGCACCCTGGTTTTTTTTTAAAAAGACATATTGAAAAGATTGCGTTCCGTTATAATTCCCAATAGGCCATGTGTTGTAATTAAGGGAAGAAATACTTAAGTCACATAATACTACTTTGGAGAAACAAGTGTTCATTTTTTTAGTATCACAAGATCACATTTTTTTTAAATTTCAAATTCAAACTTTTGTGCGAAATTGATTGAAACCATTATATAATCATATCTGACAATTACAGACTATTTTGCGCACTGCCGGTCTTCGTCTATAACAATGGGTTATATACTAAGTATATACATTCTTAGAATTCGGCATACATTTCATGTGGGTGAAATTGGCCACACGTTTGCAAAAACAATGTCTGACAGCTAACGGCCTAAAAGCCGTCGAACCCTCAAAATCGCTAAAACGGACTTAAATATTTGAATACTTTCAGACTGTCTTCAATTCCCGGTGTGGCAGGAGATATAGTCCTCCGGGCTCACAGTCCGGTAACAATGGTGAACAATAGGGCAATCGATTCAGTTGACTCTTCACGCAACATTAGTTTCACGCTTTATTCTGTTGTCGTCTATGGAGCCCGGACTATGATACCCGCCGGACTATGATCACTTTCACACCGGCACTAAATATGCATGCGTAATTAAATGTACACGCACAATACTATCAGTGGCGTACCGAGGTAGTCCATCCAGAGGGGGCAAAATTTCCAAGTTTCCCGCCAGAGGGGGAAAAATTCAAAAGTAGTCATAGTGATTTGCTTCAAATAAGTCTGAACTTGACGAAATACGCGCGTAGCGCGTGAAAATCGCCGAATTTACTTTGATTTTGCCCAAATTTAGGCTGAAATTGGTCGAAATTCTCCAAAGAAGGGTGAAAATACATATTTTGGCCCATGTCGTCCCGCTTTTTTGAGCCAGAGGGGGCAACTTGCTCCCCCCCCCCCCGTCGGTACGCCCCTGAATACTATAGTAAACGTTTTAGATGATTAATAAAAAAAATATCCTTGTACTATAATTTATGTGATTTTTGTAACACAACTCACGAAAACTCACGCCATTATATACTGAACATCCGAATCCTATAAATTTGGTACACCCTAAAAATATTTTCAACAACGGGGTCATTTTTAACCCCGTTTGAGTCAACTATGCACCGACTAAAAATGGGGTTAAAATTTTGACCACTTTTGTGGTCAAAAACGTGTGAAATGACCCTTTTTGTGGTCATAATTTTGACCACATTTTTAGTCGGTGCATAAATGACTTGGCGTTTTTAGTGTGTACCACAGGATAGGGTTTCTTCTTTCCATTGGTATAAAAGTAAGTACCAGCATTCCTATTATGACGTCACTATGACGTAATAAGTTGAATAAAATACTGGATATAGGGTGGAAAATTGATATTTCGCAAATGTATACCTACTCAAAAACAATAATATAGCTCTGATTATAGAACTAGTTACTTCCCATCAAAGCACTTGAACATCGGATATTTTTGGGTGAAAAATTGAATATCATTATTGTGTAAATGTAATTGTTCTTTTGTGTCAATGAGAGTGGATAAGAATAAAAAACCCTTTTTGATTTAATTACTGGCGATTAAGAATTAATCTGGCTTAAACATCACAGAATAGGGCTTGGTTCCACGCATGCGCTGTTTCGATTCTTCATTATTGGAGCATTCTCCACTTTCTGGCGCATGCTGTTTTTTGTCAAACAAAACTAGCACAAATTTAAAGGATCTCTGAAATATTCCGTATTTTAACCATTACTACCTATGTCGGCAAGTGTCCAGACAAAGCAGGACAAGCACCAAGGGGAAAGGATCCAGTTCAGGCGATCTAAGTTGAGATAAGTATAACCGATTTCAGTGTTTATTTCTGACTGTGTTGCAATTTAGCGCCAGACCGAGCTGGCTATCCCTAGGTTATTATGACCTCTGACCTCCTTCAAGTGGTGGCCTCGATTGTTTCACGGCGTAAATGTTAAAGAATCCGTACATTATTTTGCGGGGTTTTGTCTTCATGCCGCGGCATATCACGGTGAGTGAATGTAAAAAGATGCTGTCTTTAACTTTCATCCCGTTTAGACTTGCTTATAATTCTTCTGATCGTGGAGGTTTTCCAGCAAAAAGTCAGGGTGGTAGTCGTGAAATTGGGATTCGAATACTTGTACATGCTTTGTCAAAAAGATTTACTGAGGAGTGGAAGTCGGGATTTACGCCATTTTTTAAATTTTACCCGTGTTGAGTACGCTACGCGGTGGTTGGTAGCTGCAAGAATAAGAGAGGTATTGTTGGGAATGGATCAAAAGCATCAGCAACTAAGCTGCAAGTTGTGACCGTGAGTGTCTATACACGAATCCGACGGCGACTATGATCGCCCCTACGCCGTGGCGGCGCACTCACCATCCGCCATGACTGGGGGGCCTCTTTTGCATTTCTTTCGTTATAAACATCGCGTTTCCGTTGTACGTGTTACCACAAGAAGCGATAATTTTGATCAGTTCTGACGGCAAAAATCAACAATATTTCACTGTTATCCATTTGTATATCATCATGGGCGGCTCAGGAAAAAATTGTAAATTTCTTGGCTGCACAAATAGCGATAAAAGTTACAAAAATTGAAACGAACTGCGTGTGAAATTCACTCGCCAATGCAATGACACATGAAGAATGTGAATGTCTGCAGCCGTACCAGATGCATCGGTTCCCAAATGGAAAAACCACCGAATCTGCCAAGCTTCTTTTTCTAGGATAATATGTTTACATTTAGTTTGCTTAAATAAGATTGTTGTTTACACAAAAGTCCATTTTAAAACATAGTTAAATTTAGTTCCAAATGTCACGTACACGTACATCACTACAAGTACAGTAAAAACCAAAACAATCATCGTATCCATTCAGTCTAAATACCACATTGTAACTCGCCGGTCATTTTCACGTGTACTGATAGTCTAGGCGTAGCATATTCCATGTACAAACGAGACTAATTTTGTTCAGATCTCCGAAATCGATCACATGTGCACGGAATGTCCACCCTTTCTATTCTAAAACATCACACCCGCATCGGAAGATGTCACGTTTTTCAGCAAATACGATCGGTCTCTGGGAACTATTCAATTTTTCATGTAACGGAATATCTCAACATTCTGTTGGAGTTTATTTTTTTGGAGTTTGAATTTTACGAAAAATGATTTTTTTTCACGCGGCTGTTATTACCAATTTTAACACGTATTCTGACCATAGGCGTTCATTTATCAGTCTCGCAAAGTGGGCGAGAAAACCTTCAATTTTTACAACAACAATAAGACACTTAGCCTGGAATTTCAGTTAAGGCCAGTCCCTGACATCAGCCTTCCATAAATCCATGGAAATAAACGGTGAAATTGTTAAAAATAGTGAAAAAGGTAGGTTGTAAATACTTTCGTTCGTTAAGCACGTAAAAGGCAATATGCGGCGTGTGTGTACTGTGTTTGGTAGCCAGGATGCCCCCCAGCAATGGCGACGACGTAGAGGGTGTCCTTTCGAGGCTTCCCCGTCGGATTCGTGTATAAATAGCGAATGCGTGTTTGGGTGTGGGTGTGCGTACGTTGGGGTAGGGTGAAGTTTTTAAAAGCGAAGCATCTGCGGACGTTTTCTTTATCAATCATGTTGCTGATAGACGGATCAAATGCGCACAATGTATACACCATACATCATCTGCTATAGCATTTACGCATATGTCGGTTTTGTCCAAGACAGTTTGTTTTGGTCCTTGGTTGCTGGTTCCACAAGACCATTTTTTTTTTCATCCGCAAGAAAAGAATAGTTATATGTGAAATAATACTATGGTGGCAATTCATCCCATCAATGGCAATTATGATCGAAGGACAATCAGTTGCCTTGTATTTTTCAATTATAAACAGGAAGTGGTGTTTGGTAAGTTCTCATGGTGATGGTGGGTTTTGCACAACTTTATACAAAATTCACTAAAATACTCGTCAATACAACCGTTTTCAACCGATGGCACTTCATATTAGGCTAATTTTCATCCCATTTATAACAAAAAATATTTGGCCTGTTTGGCCCACTTGAAAAGCCACCTGTGTCTCCCTTTTTGCAGACGTGAGTTGCCGACGCACGTTCCACTGAATCGCTTTAATCTACTTTGTCGACGGCTAGCAATAGCAGAGAAACATGTACCTTGTAATTTGTATGGATTTGAGCACACCTAAGTCCTCAAATTAATTTGTTCACATGTAATGCCTAAAAAGCACCTGAAATATGAACTTAATTTGTTCTTCAGAATGAAGTGACCTAAATCCCTTCACCCGTCTCCCATCATAATGCAAATATGAATTTGGTTAAAGCGCACTTTCAAATAATGGCATTGGGCGTGACTCCTACAATGGCATATTCTACTGAACTGCTCTTGGGTTAAAGGACCATCGTTCATCGTGAATGGGTTTAAGTAAGATGGCAATCAAGGGGAACAGAAAAAAAATTCTGGAGCATGGCAAGACTCTAAAAGGTGCAAGGAGAGAGATATGGTCGCCGCAAAGAACAGGACAATCAGCCGTAAATAATGCTTCAGTGCGTAGAGAACTGAACAATAAACTCTAGAACCAGCAATGAACTTGGAATTTGAGAGTATTATTGG